>WEIT01005208.1:13712-42789 GCA_013389985.1 Dryoscopus gambensis
GAGATAGATATAGATATAGATAGATATAGATATAGATATAGAACTAGATATAGATATAGATAGATATAGATGATATAGATATAGATATATAGATATAGATGATATAGATATAGATATAGATAGATATAGATATAGATTAGATATAGATATAGATATAGATATAGATAGATTAGATATAGATATATATGGCCAGTGTTCTGGCCTCAGTGTAGCCTTGGTGAATTGGACAAAATGAGCCTGATCCAGGGCCATGATGATGAGGATGGTGTTCCTCATCCACCACTTGTATTAGAGGAGTTGTGCTCGTAGCATGGGCTGGCTGTTCACAAACATAACAGCAAACAGTGTCAATTCTGTTCAGGAGACAGTAATACAAAACTGGCCATCACTTCTCCAGTTCTCAAACTGAGATACTGAGATTAATGATATTTTTGCCCAGAAGTGGCATCCCAAACTGCATACTTTAAAAAAACCCCCATTAAATAATAGTTACTGACCTTTCCTGTCTTGCTGAGTAACAAGATACAGTGCAGCAAGCTACTTTTGAGTTTTGCTAAGGAAAGGAAAGAATTTTAAAAGCAACAAAAGGCACCCCACAGCCTTTTCCCCGTGTGTCATTCCCCCAAGAGCTCACCTGAAGGGTTCTCTTGACACAGAACTTTAGAAGCTGAAATAAAAACTAAAGGAGACCAAGAACCTTGGTCAGGACAAAGGCATCTGAATCTTCTGCCCAAAACAGGATCTGGACAGTCCTGGGAATGCTATGAAGTCACTGCATCCTTCTGTCTTTTAATATGCAGGGAAAGGCAGAAAGGAGAAATGACTTCAGCTTCAAGCGACACCAAACCCCTTTAGAGGGAACATATGAAGTGCATCAAAGTCCTTGAAAAAGTGGCTTGAAAAAGTGGTTTGGAAAAACAAGTAGACTTTTATACAGAGTCATGATAAAGAGTGGGCCAAAAAGACACCAAATGGGGACAAACATGCCTGAGCCTTCACTCACTGTGGCAAGAGGCCAAGCTGCAGATCCACAGCAGCAGGGAGAAAGAGCAATGAGTGCAGGCCCAGGGGCTGAGAGCCTGGCAGCTGGAAGGGCAAATGGAAAGCCTGGAAATGAAGAAAGGAGAGACATCCAAAGAGTTCAAGCTTCAGTTCTTACAGAGGAAGTTATAGCTGGAGAAGACAGGGGTAATGCTCTTCCAGCTTGGAGCAGCACACTGAGCCACCCTGCAGGGGACAAAGTGGCATAAAACAGCTTTTTATGCCTCTGATTTTATACTCCTCTACCCTCCTCTGGTGGTTTATCTGGCCAAGCAGTCGCCTTGCATGGTAACACAAAACAGTCAAAACAGCATTCTCCAAGCACACTTAAAGCAAATTGGGAGATCAAGAGGCAGAAAAAAGCACACAGACTGAAAGTGGAGGTGCCACAGAACTGCAATATGGTAAATAACAGCTATAGCAAATTCAGAGGATATTTTGTTTATCCTTTGCCAGAGGTAGAACAAATTTTGGGTGACCAACCATGGATTGATTTTTCTCTGTCAGCTAATGTTGTTCAGTGTCTGAATTGGTTATTATAAATCCTGCTATTTCCTGAGATCCAAATATGTACTCAAGGATTTCCTTCATCATGCACAGAACTTGAAACACAAGAGTAAAAAAAGAATTAATACAACTATAAATATAAATGGTTAACACACGTTGGTGTGAGAGGCATACATTTTCCTTTGACTGGAGCTGCTCACACTTCCAGTAACTAATCTCTCATTCAGAAGGTCTGAATTTCAGCCATCCTGTAAAGCAAGGACAAGGACTCATGGTCAGCTACAATGTGGTGCACCAAGGCAGGCATGCCAGGTTTCTATTATCATGGTGAGCTTCCATCACTACATTAAGCCAAGTTGCTTGACAGCTATGAAAAAGACAGCTTCATCCACTTTTATCAGAACACTGACCTTCTCAGGAAATAATAGGCTATATCCTGCTATCATTTCTCACATGAAACTCCTATTGGGGTCAATAGGAATTTGGCTTAAAAATGTGAAATCGGTACTTGGCCGATAATGTTTAGTGCCACATAACAGGCTGTTGGGAAAGTATCCAGCGTTAAGCATCAGCTCTCATTAACTACACTGCAGCTTCCATTTCAAAAGACTTTCTGAAATTTATCGTGCAAATTAAGTACCGAGAGCCAGATCCTGAGCTGATGTAAATCAGAATACCGACGATGAAGTCAAAGAAATAAGGTCAATAAAAATCAGTCAATGAACTCAATACAGCTAAGGAAAACTACACAACAGAGAATCTGGCCCAATGAATAATTCTTTTGTCCAAGCAGCACTGCAGAATTCTTTATCTGCAGTGACTATCTTTTCTGCATGTTGTGTGGTTCTTCACCTGTGGAAGGTCATAAGATAAAACTGCTGAAAACCCCAATACAACAAAAGCTGTACCATGAATAAATTCAGTTCTGGACTCCAACACAGCATTTTGCCCTACTATAACACATAACATTCTTTCCTGCATTTTATGATGGTTTAACTTTTTTTGTGGTGGAATAATATCATAATTTACTATCTAACAAAACCCTACCTAGAGAAGAGGGGAAAGTCCTCTTTTGCCTATTTGTTGTGCTGATTTTTATAATCCTCTGTGTTACGTACAAAAGGAAATAGGCTCAAATGCTTATTTTGAAATGAAGCCACTGCTAAATATGTAGCTTTCTCTCCTCTTGTTTGAATATGAATTTCCAAATCTAGAGCCCTGGTTGATATTTTTGGATCCATAGTCCTAAGAAAATATATTTGAACTACCTTACAGATTACAAGATTGTAACACAAGCATTTGTAGAGATCAAAAGCCTCCACACAGGCATTCAGTCAACCAGATATAAACATGTGGACAATAATTTTAATCAAGTCATAAAACTCATTTTTCCAAACCACAAATATTACAGATTTTAACAATAATAATTTATAGTACCATAATGTCCTAACAAGAAAACAGGATTATTTTATGCTAAGCACGGCACAAATGCCAACCAAGGGGAGAGTTACAAAAATAATAATACAGAAGTCCTGTCACAACCTCTCCTACACTACACAGAGCAAAAGAGAGCAGCCCTCCATCCAAGCAGGATAGAGCAGTAAAAGCAAACACACTTTGTGATACTTTATTGCTACAAGTCATCTTCCCTCTGTGTATAATTTGAGTTTGCAGGAAGTCTTTGCAGCCTTGGTATTTATTTGGTAAAACTAAAAGCTGGAGATGAGTCTGGCGTGTGCCTTAGACCATGTAGCATTCTGGCAGGTCCAGCAAAGCCCTAAATGGGGCCCACATAAAAACCAACTCCATTCCCCTCCTCCCTCTTTGCGATATTCCTTCAGCTTGTGCTTGAAGGCCATCACAATATGAAATTACCTTAAATATGGAAGCTGCATGGCAACATTTCAATTAAAAAGCTTTTAGGAAAGGTCACTGAGAGCATCTATAATATATTTCCAAAGGTCTTGGGAAGAGGAAGGGTACAATATGGGTCACATCACAATTATGGTAAATTGGGTAAAACACAGCTTCCTGAGACTGCTATGAGCAGAATAAAAGTGATTGAGAAAGTCACAATATGACAGGTATTAATAAGTACTACCTATCATAATGTCTGATATAATATCTTTCATCAAAAGGATCCCAGAGCACTTTGTAAAACTCTACGTGGAGTAATTTCTTTTATCACTAACACATTCCCTTATTTCTGAGAAAGCAGTGCACTGATGAACTCTACACAGCAGCACAGCATGAAATTTTTCAGAATCCCTGAAAGTGAAGAATACCATTTCTGTTTGAAATTTGGGCAGGGAACAGCTGCATTTGGGGGTAAGCTCTCACTAGCATAGTACATTTTCAATAGCAAACATCCTGAGGTGCTGCTTCCTTCTGTCCAAAGCCAAGAACATCCAGCACAGCTGAGCACTTTGTAACAACTTTTTTAGAGTAAGTTCAGAAGAGGAGCATTAGTTACTGAATCACCAGGAATATGCCCTTCAAAATCCATGCCCTACACCGAGGTTTCCTATCAAAGCACTACCTCAGATCAAGATGATCTGAATTATCAGACCTGAAAAGATTCCAGTCCAGGTGACACAGCAAAATCCCACACTCCTACGTTATTTAACAGGGTCAGTAAACTATCAAAAACCTTCCTGAAATCTTACCTGAGTATCTAGGAAAGATGACCTGTGTTCAAACCCACAATGTGTTTAAACAACAAAAAAACCAAACAAGGAAGCAGATTGCTGAAGAGGAAATCTTCAAGGGCCTGCCTCTGACAGGCTGACAGTCAATATTAAGTGAAAATATATGCCTAAAGTATGGAAGAGGATGAAAACAAAGCCCTGCAACCAAGTACAAAATATTTCCACTGGGTTCAGACTGCCATCTTCTTACCTTTTCTTCCTTGAACTCTGTGCCCATTCTTAAAATATCTATCTATCTATCTATCTGCAGTGAAACAACAATGAAAAAATGTGATTTTTTCTTATGCCCACAAAGCTGTGAGGAAGCATGCCTGATGTCAGAAGGATGCAAAATTACAGAGAAAGAGCTCGCAAAAAACAAATCTGTCTCTTGTGTCTTGGGAGGAGTTTGATTTCTGTGACTGTGGATTTTTTCTGGGTATTATTATTCTTTTTTCTGTGCCTTTGAAGGCTAAATGAATAATTATCTTGCAAGAGTTCAGCCTAAGAAAAGTATTTATTTGCAAAGAAAGGTATATACAACTTCGTTTGTTTCTCTTTAAATCTCTCCTTTTCCAGGTCATACAATTGAAAATGTGCCGGGTTTTTTTACAGGGTTTTCATAATTTTGATGATGGCAAGACAAATATTCGCTCTGTTTTTCAAAGAAAGGATAGTTCAAGGTCTTTAAAAATCTGTGAAACTCCTTTATTGAATGCAATATGTCTCAAATGAGGACTCAATTTTCTGAAATATGAAACCCACCCATATTTACATGCATTTGTCTAGGTTGTATCTCTCCCTTGCCTTGCATTTCTCCCTGACTTCAAAATGTTCCAGCAGGGATGTGTAGGTAAGAGGATATTGCAATCTTATGGATCCTATGGATAACCATTCCTGTCGCTTCTATTATTTCCTAGAAATCGTCTGAGATCTGCACATGGGGATTTCCTCCCTCCCCAGCCCACCACAAGTGCATATGTGCACACACACAAACACACACACACAAAGGATTATTTTATGCTGACATTCAGCTGCCAGCTCATTTTATCCTGGTCTTTATAAAATAATATCCTAAGTAGCCTATTAGCTTTAAGGTCAAAGTCTTTGTCTATTTTCTAAATCTGTCCTCTCCTCTCCCCACCCCCCCCCCCCCCACTCCCACTTCCCTTTCCTTTCATTACCCTTTCCTATCAATTATCTCATCCCTGCCTGCTGCCCATCTGAGCAAGCCAGCAGGACCCCCTCAGTGCCCGCCAGATTGTCTCATTCAGCGAGCTCTCAGGTTGCTGCTGATTGCCGTCTTTATTCATTACCAAAACACTTGCTACGCGGTGCTTGGGCCCTGGCAACCAAACCCGAGACGCTGCCAGCGAGAACGTAATTACTGGTACACCACAAACAGAGAATGGAGTCTGCTGTGAGTTGTTAGAAGCAGGCGTGAGATAGACCTGGGCTATTTTCATGCGACTGGAGCTGGCTCCTTGTTTGTCAGGCAGTGTGCGCTAATGATGGGCCTGATTCGCGTTTTTGACAGCCTTTATCTGAGACAAAATGCATCTCTAAACAAACACAGATCTGTCAAGGGTAGAAGTTTACAGGTATGGAATGTGGCATGAGAGGAGCTTTGTGTGAGCTTTCATCTACAGATTTATGAAGTGTCTGCAGCCATTGGCACTACTTGGATGTGGAAGGTGTGCTGGGAGCCTTCTCTGATCTGTGGGAGGCTACCTCTAAGGGCAGAGTTCATTTTCCTTATTTCTTTGGTGAACTAAAACAGTTATTAGACACTGTCAGGCAGCCTAAGGTCTCCCTAGTGATGATTTGTCTTCCCAAAGGAGCTGAATGTTACTTTCAAATTATCTCAGGCATGGATTATCCTTTTCTCTCCTTGTGTGCAAACTGCACAAGTTCTTATTTCACCTTCTGTATTTATTGCCCTTTCCTGTAAAAACCCATCTTAAAATTTCACTCTTCCATTGGGGAAGTAAAGCTGAGCAGTGCTGCTGTTTCTAAAAAATATTTATTAGGGGAAGATCATTCTAACATCAGCTGAAAGCTTTTGCGTGTCTTTTGTATCTGCTCTTCAAATCCTTAATCTTTAAAGTGCTCACAAATGAGGAAAATGCCTTAATGCTAAGCAGTCTCTAGCAGATTTGAAAGTTAAATTCAAGCAGCATTTATCTCACCATCAATGGCAAGGATTTATCCTATTACCTATCACTGCCATTGACAAGAATAGGTCCTGTGTATCTCCAACACACAAAGGGAAGCAGACCCATCTAGAACTTCTTGTATAAGAAAAATCACCTTTGATCCAAGCAGTATCAAACTGTATGACAACAGTTATAGTGATAATACCGTATATCACAGGGAGAATTGATAAACTGAAAGGAAGCCAAATAGATAATTAAAAAAAGAAAAAAAAAAAGAAAAAAAGAAAAAAAGAAAAAAAGGAGAAACTTTTCATACCACAGAGTTACGAAGACCTTGCCCCTGGATTTGTTTGCAGTGCTTTGCTTAAGGTTTAATTCTATTGATTACACATTCCATTTTCCAAAGTGCCATTTGCCTGAAGGAGCAGGTGGTGTTTGCTGTTTCCATTTAACTGATATATTAGCCATGTGGTGCACTGCATCAGTGGGCAGTATTAATCAATTTACGGCAAGATGACAGAGAGAATCACTCACAGCAAAATTGCAAGGGGGAAAAAAGGACAAAAGCAGGAAAATAATGACCATTAATGGGGAACTTGAAAACGGAAAAAAAAAAAGTCTGGGCTTTTAATACTTCTCTTTCATAACAAATGGAATTGGAAGAATTTAGGAGCAGCCAGTGTTTGAAAGGAGACAAATATCACTGTGTTCAGTGCAGTACTTTTTGTAAGCACTTTGCTGCTTGGCATTGTGTGATGAATACACAGTCACAGACCTCGGTACTTGCTGGGAAACTTAGATTTCCCTCCCTGAAATAAAAGCAAAATGCATCATACAAGATCGAAGCCAGTGAAGCTCTTTTCCTGGAAGACCCATTAAGTTTCTATATGTGAGAACCATTTTTGTGCTATACTATTTTATACATTATTTTAACAAATATTTTCAATTTTTGAATTTAATATGAAGATTTCTATGACACTGAGGTGTTTAAGGTTCAAATCAGACAGTTCTTTCTATTTGTAAGATTTTTATTTTTATTAAAAAATTGACAAATTGCACATTGTTCAGTACTTATTTTCCCTCAAAAATATACCTTGATTTAAATTCAGTGAGAAAATAGAGAAAGACAGATGCAGAGGAGGGCAAGTGACTTCCTCTCTATTTGCAGTCAGGAAATTTGTACCTTTCTTCAGGAATCACAGAAGTCAGAAAAGGCACTAAACTTTAGCTAGTTTTGCACGCCAAATTGCTTCCTCAGCCACAAAGCAGTGGAAATAATGAATGGGCAGAGGAGCTTTAGGCTCCCCAAGAGTGTCTCCATCAGGAACTTGGAGGTTCTTGCCTTTCCCAGCCATGTCAGTCACACCAGAGGAGGAGCAGCACGTCCCTCTGTCACAAATCTCACTGCTCTTTCTTTCCCCATTCAACATTTTCACCCTGCTAAACTGGGTCCAGGCCCACCCTGCCCTCCTGCATCCCTGTTCTGCGAACAGAGAAATGCCCTGGTCACACCCACAGCTGGGTTAGTTTGGATGGTCCAGCAAATATCGTCTGGTGAGCAGGAGTCGAGTTCAGATTTCAAGGCCAGGCTGGATCAGGCCCTGAGAAACCTGATCCGGTGAGAGGCATCCCTGCCCATGGCAGGGGGCTTGGGACTAGCTGAGCTTTAAGGGCTTTTCCTACCCAAACCTATTATTCTGTGATTCTATAAGCCACAGAAAAGAGCCAGGATGGCTGAAGATTCCTTGAAGTTTGCAGAATCAAAGGATTCTGCAAGAAATGCAAACCTTCACATTAAATACCTAGCAACACACAGACAAAGAACTGAAAGGAATGTGAGCCTGTGTAAAAGGAGAGACTCCATTTAGGAAAAGTGTCAGATGTTCCTGAACAGCAAGTAATCCATTTCCTTTGTCTCCTCACACATGCTGTCTCCTATGAACTGATTTATCCCTAAGTATCTGATGCATTTTGTTGTTTAATATTCTATCCTTCCTTATTATTATAAAGTATGATGATACAGCGAAACTATGCTTCATAAATTAACAAATAATAATAAAACACTGCTTCAGGAACTTGTCTAAATGATGTAATATTATCATGAATCATAGCCTTAATGAGGATAAAGGAAATATTTGACAATGGAGTATCATATTGCAAAATTCAATGCAATGAAGTTATAACAGCTCTCAGTAGCATCACATCATTAAATAAATTTAGCAAACTTTTCAATTAGACACCACATCCTGGATGTAATAAACTTGTGGAGAGTTTGCTTTTGTATCTTTTGTGCTTTTCTTTTTTGCATCTCTGGACAGAGAGAGTTTGAACACCTGAGCAATTTTACAGGGTCTAAGTGAAGATGACAATAACGTGAAAAGCAGAACTGGGAAAATCACTTTAGAACATTAAGTGAAATTGTACATGGGCTAATTTATGGACTAGGCACTCTTAAGGGAAATTTCTTTTATCCTCCTGAGCTACTTCATAGCAAAACATTATCAGGAAACCATTTCAAAAAATCATGCCAGCTTAGGAATTGCCACAATTAATGAATCTCATGGACCAGTGTTCGCCATTGTTCTTTCCTTAACAATGTCTAATAGCTTGTATTTCAGAAGGAAACGTGAAAAAGTCCCACAGCCTTGCTGCACACAGCTGTAAGGTTACTCCCTTTGGTCTCCTCACAATTGCTGAAATGAAATAATTTAATGCTGAAGCATATGCTTTAATATTATGGGAAACTTGTTGGGCAATTAGAGCTCTAGCTTTTCTTTATAATCATTCAAGAAGCTGATCTTAGGGGAATGTTTCTATATTTTTGGTCTCTGTTACACCTGGTGTCTAAGAGTTTCACAGTGGATTTTTTCATGGTACTTCTCCAGCAGCAGGCACTACTCTTGCCACCCTGTGGATAACCATTGTTTTTCATAGATTTTTGTCTGTTTGCTGTGATTTTTGTTGCAATGCACTATGTAAAGACACTGTATAGCAGCTTCTGGGTGTTCCATCACCTTTGCCAAGCTTTGCAGCTCTCACTCATACAGGCACACCCAGGATATGAGATGCTAATTAGTTCAGGAGATGCAGTGTGTCCATACACCAGTGGGAAGGACTACTCACATCTCTACCCACCGAAACATAGGGCATGGAAATAGAGCTGTGAACTTCTATTTGCAATTTCTGCTTTAGTTTTCTCACTCGGTGCTTTCTGCTCAAACATGAAAATGTTTTTAGTGATGCTGTGAGTAACTGCAAGAGATTACCACAAGTCACGATGCAGGAGCAAGGGCCTTAACATCTCTACATTAATATTTTCATTGTATTTTTTTTTGTTTCACACACCCAAACACATAGTTCTGGTGTCAGGTTGCTTATCTGCTGTTGTGAAGGGACTCACAGAATAATGCCTCTCACGCTCCCTGAGAGAAGGGGAAGATGCCTTAGGAGCTGCAAGTGCCTTCATCTCTATAAAAGGAGTCGTGGGACAGCAGTGTGACCTTCCCTGGCAATAGGAATGATTCCATTCTCGACTACGATCCCGAAGCACATTCCCAATGCACTGCAGAGCACCTTACAGCATTGCTCTCTACCTCCATCAGCACCACAACCTTCCAAGAGTGGCGTGATTACAGCCGTGAGCAGATTCCTCTCCTTGTCTCCTAAGGAAGACAAGCAATTTATTTTCTGCTCTGTAGCAGTGCCCTCCTTCCTGGCCTGGCACATCACTCCAAGCCACTTGGCGTGATGTAGGGGCGGGCGGAGACTGGCCCTCATCAGCAATTCTGCACCGTTATGCCCATGTAGAATAAAAGCAGCCCTTTCCACACCAGGCTGCTTATTAAACAGCTCTTAATGGTCTGTGAGACCTTCCCTCTTCCCTCTGCCTCCAAAAATGTACATTGCTTTATGGGACTTGTGGGAACTACAGGCTGACTACGTAGATCTAGAAAAGGATGAATTCTAATTAAGAGATAATGTCAGTGGAATAGAACTTTGTCACAGGATAATGATCCCCTGCTGTTAGATAAATATGGAAGCAAAACTTAAGCAGTTTTTGAAAATAAACAGTGAGGTGATGCCAAGATGTTTATATTCAGAAAGGGAAACATTTATCCCTCTGCAGTATTTCTATTTCATGGGGTTTTTTAATTAAACAAAACCAATCCTTCCCTCCCACCCAACAGAAAACATCTTCATTAATGACCTTGGCCTTGCAAACCATCAAGAATATACAATCCTCACTGAAATCCAAGAGAGGGGAAGGCAGCACTGGCAGGTTCACTTTAGGGAAGTAATAGATTTTTGAGAATGTCATCAATAAAGCTTAGCAATGATTAGTAATATTTTTCCACTTATTAATACCCAAATTACTAGCTATAATGAGCCAAACTACCTTCTGGCAAAACTCCTTTTTGTCAGTGGATGTACGCCAGCAGGCAATTTGGTTCAGTGTTTTACATTTACTGTATATGTATTCAGTGGGAAAATTTTGATCTGTTACCTGTTTATATTTGGAACACATCAACAAAAATCAGTGGAATTATAAAGTGAAAACTATGTAAAACCTGCTTTTTAATGCTTTTACACTGTATTTCTTTAATTTAAAATTTCTTGGGGACTGGGAAGAAAATAGGGCATGCAAAATATAGTGACTTATCAAAATCTGAAGGAAAAAAGCTGCAGAGGTCAAACTGTATGGCAGTGACCTTGTTTGCTACGTCTGCCAGAAGCAGTTCTCTCTCTCCAATGCAACTGCAAGTGGCATGAACACCAGCGAGTTACAAACGTGTGGGGAGAAAACCCGGCTGCTGCTTCAGGCTGCAGAAAGGGGGATCAGAAACACCGAGTTTGGAAGTTCCAGGTAACCACAGGCTCTGGTTTGACCCTCTGTTTGAGGGAAAAGCCTTGTTGTCACTCTATTGTCTGGTTTCTAGTGAATCTAGGAAGGGGTGCAATGAGGGTGCACTTGTTGGTCCCAAGTCCTTGGATATCTTTGGGGTACATCCCACGAATTAATGTCAGCCCTGCACCACAACTGATGCCTGCTCTGGAGTGGCTGCTCCATTACCCCCAGCAAGAAGGAAGGAGGAAATTTTTGAAGGAGGCCATGGAGGCATCGATGTGCCAGCAAGAAAGAAGCAGTGCGGACATGCCATCAGTTGGAACTTGTCTCACATGACAGAACCTGTGGCACAAGGATTCAGCTGCTTCCCTATGCAGTTTAGGCTCTGTTCTATCCCAAATCACAGATTTTTTCAACTGACAAAAAAGCATCACACAGATATTTCAGCAAGAATGAGCATAGTTTTAGCTAAATTGATTAAACGAATCTGGTATACCTCTCCATTGTTTTTCTGTTCTGTTATTTTCATAGTGTGGTATTTAGCTGTCAGAAATTACGATCAGGAAAATTCAGTGGCTTGTGGTTCTTTTGGGTCTTTTTTTCTAGATGAGCAGGTATAAAATAAAATCAATTAAAAAGCAGAAATGCAATTTCTAGTGGCACTTTGCAATGACTGATTAATATATTTTGAATATATTCTACTGTAAATCTGCTTGGCTTGATTGTCTTCCCTAGAAAACTATTTAAGAATGAATCAGCTTGTCAACATTTTGTTTATTCTTAAATAGCATCATTGTTGTTGTTATTGTTGTTGTTGTTGTTATTAGTGGGGAGTCACTTTGTTTTTTGCCATCCAGAGGATTTCAGGAGCTCTGGCTCCCTGCATGGCCCAACTATTTGATATTCAGGATGCTTTGCCCCTTCTCCCATTGCTATGACAAGGTTACACAAAGTCTGCAGCTCTGCAAAAACAGGTTCCTCTGGAAGCTGAAACTCTGACAGACTTCATACACAGCAAGGCACCCGTGACATCCCGGCGTCTGCCAGCTCCATTCTTGCTTGATTAGCTCTTGGTTACCTCAGTGATAATGTCTGGAGGCACTGATTAATGTACAATAATGGTACATCTCACTGGAAAGATAAGCTTATAGAAGATCAATTAAACAGTGGCAATTTCACAGGCTACAAGCTGGAATGGTACCTGCAGCCTTTTCTGGGAGCTATTTTTTAAACAGTCTCTTTTGCTGGTTTTAGAGTTTTCCTCTAAAACACTATCATGGGGGGAAAAAAGAAATACTCTGAAAATGAAAGGTGATGGTACCCATTAAAATTACAAGGGAAAAGGAATATGAATCAAGGCCCCTGAACATTCCTTCAGCTGTCAGAAGGTTACAAATTCTGCTTTGATGATAAGACAAGAAGTTTTTTCAAATGCAAACTTGCCATAAATGGTACATAGGAGAATGCCATTGTTTCATGCAATTACATTGTTGCCTGGGCAACCATGTACAAAAGTTAATGTAAGTACAGGTTTAAATATGAAGTGTCTCCTGAATTGGAATAAAACCCCATTTAATAGTATAGATGATCCACAGAAAAAAAAAATGACCTGAATGTAACTATAAAAAGACCTCTTCTTGAGAAGGAGTATAAATTAAAGGTTACCTTCCTCCTTCAGTTTTTAGTCAGTCATTTTAATAATAATAATAAAAGCAGAAATCTTCAGGTACTATATCTTAAATAGATATAACAATGAAAATTTAAAGAACATGAATATTATCTTTATGTCATGAAACTTTATTGGGATTCATCCTCTAAATAACAGAAATTTCACAAGACAGTTTTTCTCATAAGGGCATTTAGCACAGACAACAAATTATTTTGCCCTAGAAAACTGTACTATGGGAAAGTATTCTATTGAAATGGATCCAGAGATTGTTCTTCCAATAATTATATTTAATGCAGATGGGGAGGGAGAAAGCCCATATTGTACTGGGCAGTCAGTTTTATTATTGGAATGACTACACTTCTTCCTATCATCAGGCTGGATTTAATGGCAGAATTATGGCCCATTATGTCTATGGCAATGGCTTCTCCGGAAGAGGGTGGCCAAAGATATATATTTGAATGTGGAATTAGAACACAGTGTTGAATGTATTCCTTGGGGTATTTTGCCTCCCTGGTCACAAGCCAAAGTGGAGAAGCATCCAGAAATCATGAGAGACAGAGGCCATGAAACAGCAAAAGAGCAGAAATTAAGACAAAGATCTCCTTTGTTATGCAGTCATGGGTTTGGGGTTTTTTTAATCAAAATATAATCTGCAAGGCATCCTGCATTTACACCCCTATTTATAATGACAGCAACTGCCTCTGTCTATCAAATCAAAAGGAATACCGTTCTCAATTTGCAAGGAAAATTAAAAATATTCTTCTGTCTTTTCTTTAAAAATATAGGTATTATTTTTGAAGGAAAGATAAACAGTTGTGCAGCCTTTGTCACTGTAAAAAAACGCCAAAGATGTCTCCAGTATTTAGAAAGGACAAAACACAAGAAAACTTATTGAAAGGAACAATGCTGTCCTACTGCAGACATGGAGCAGCTGACCTAGCAGGTCTTTTCCATCTCTTATTTATTCAACTCTGTGAGAAATGGTACAAATGCATAATAAAGTCTAGCACGTATTCACTAAGACACTGAGGAACTGAAATACATAATAAAATAACACAATTTTTCCTGCTAGGAAATGGTAACTGTGTTTTGCTGAAAACGTCAGGTAGGAAGAAAAGAGATTTCTGGCCGATGTTGAAAGAAAAACCTCTTTGTGTTAATCCAGTTGGACATGATTTTCACAAGTGCAGAACACTTAAAACTCCACTTGAAGTCAATAGAAGCTGCAAGTGCTCAGCACTTCTCAAAATCAAGCCCCTCGGGAACTGGTGAAGAACAAAGAGCAAGGAACTTGTGCCTCAGATAAACTGACTGTCAAAATTTGTAGAGCTGCCATCATCTTCTCTTTTAAACATATTCTTAACACCTTCCTCTGCCTCTGAGTGATAGCTACAAGTCACTCCAAGCTGGCACTGGTTAGGCAAGCAGCAAGCTAAGATTTCTGCATTTATGCTAATGCACTTGATTTGGAATGATCATCTTGCCCGTGGAACTCCGCATCTGTACTTTTTAATGCATTTAACACACTTGTGTTGTTTCCTACCCAGGTTGAAGTTATTAGAACAGAAACCTTCATAAAACATCAATTAGATGTAATCAGTTCTCTCTTTTTTTTTTTTTTAAATGCATTTTTATGGATCTCTCCAAAGCTGGAAGACAAAAAAATCCACAAATTATTCAGCTTCAGCATGGTGGTTATCAACCTGAGCTTGTAGAAATTGCAAGATTATTAAGTTGACGTTAGAAACCACAGGTAATTGGAAGGTATCAATCTCTTTGGGCGTCTGTCAGATTAGGGTTATAAATCAACACAGTTAAGAACAAAAAAGGAATTGGACATGGAGCCATTTTCTTAAAAATGTACTGACAACTCCAGCAACTGTAGTTAGTTTCTGAGGAAATAGGAGAACTTAAAACATCATCTCAGTTTGATAAAGAAAGGAGATCTTATTGGAATTCTTATGAAGAGGAAGAAATATCTTCTTATGACTCATAAAATAATAATAGTATGAATAATACTTTGCATTATTTTAGAGACTTCTATCTCAGAAGCTGAAAGTAACTTTATAAAAATTAATGGATTAATCTTGACAAGACACCTATGAAGTGCACCATTATCTTTGTTTTACAGATATCAAACTAAAGGCAAACAGTCTACACATCTTGCTAGATTAACACTTGGAGCAAGTGTTAAATACAGTCTTCGCAGGAAGTGCTGGTCTTCTGTGGAAGCAAGACAGAATTATCAGTTCATCTATTGTTATAATCCAGATCATACAAAATTGCTTTTGAACCTGATGGTCAGTGACATTTGAAAGAACTTAAGTCTCAATAATTGGTAATTTCCTCCTGAAGTCTGGAGGCAAGCGAAGGCAATGATCCAACATAGTGTCCCTCTGGCATCAAGGTCTGCATTTTCCAGACTTTTTATTTGGCAAAAATACCTGATAGCCAACATGAACATAAAAGTCAAGACAAGCCATAGTTTGTTTTCATCTGCCCAGAGGATCTCCTGGAGCACATCTTGTGAAGAGGGGAAGAGATGGGGTTATCAGGTTGGGGCTAGGGGACACAGTAAACAGATCCGTGGGATAGCGGGGTTAAATAATTCTGCTAAAAGAGTATCTGTGTGTGCTTAGTTAAAACATAAAACTTATTTCAGAAACCAGTCCCTTTAGAAAAGAAACATCAAATACCTGAGTGCTAAAATACATCTTTCAATATCTATCCTTCATTTTTGCGTAATGACATATGCTTGGATAGCCACCAACCCAGAGCACTTTGGAAAAGATCTTAATCTGTCTGAAATGGAAGAGCTGTCACACTGAGATAAGCTCAAAGACTAAAAATTTGTTTTACTAAAAATTGCTATCTGGAAATTCTTTCTGTAGCAAGGTAAACAGTTCCAGCTAACCTACTTTCTACAGGGTCAAAGGAAATATTTTCAAAGAATACCAGGGGTTTGCATACCAAAATGCATACGAATTTCTCTGTGCTTGCATATATGCTTGTGTTTATCATGACTGGGCACCTATCACAGCTCCAGCTTAACAGAAGTGAAAGCCAAAAAACATCTAAGTATGTGTTCCTGTGCACAACCGCAATAATACTTCACTGGATGACCGAAGGCGTAAATGCAGCGGCACAGCAATGTGAATAGGTGAGCTTCAAACTGATGAAAACTGTTTTTGAGATGCATATCCTGGGGATGGGCCAGAATTACGTGGTTTATTAAGACCCTTGGGTTCAGCCAGGACAGATCTTACTGACCACAGCAAATTCTGGGAGTGTACTATTGGTGGTGTATTATTCATGTAGTGCTACATAAAATTAACACAACGATGAGGAAATACTGGCTACAATCCCAGTAATAAAGCTCTCACCTAATATGGTGCCACTATTAATGAGGGCAAATAAATTATGTGCTTTACCTCCTCCTTGAAGTTCCCCAATGTAACATGGGGTCTTTTACACCTTGTATAGATTTTGAAGACTGGTGTAAGAGTCATATGGATCTCTTTGAAAGATAAAAGGTTTTTATGTATGAGGTATGGAAGACCACATAGTCCACTTCACCTCAGCTGCAGAGCTCTACTGATAATATATAAATCATCGTGCCACCAGGGCTAGGTATCTTTGAAGGATCTCTACATTTGAAGCTCTCCTAATCTCAGATCTGATTATCTCTTCAATCAGAAGACAAGGCAATATATTAGAGAGCAAGGTGGAAGCATAGCTGATGGGTTCCCCATTTAACAACCACTCAGGCTAAAAAGAAGAAATTTCCAGGACTTCAAAACTGTCTGAAGGTCATCTGCCTTCACTTATGCTCATTGTGGAAGCAGTTAAGTGGAAGACTGGTTTACAGATATGGCTTTGGAGGATGCCTCCAGTACAGGAAGTTTATACGTGACCACAAGTTTGGCTCATCGCACTATGTGATGCTGTGGGGAAGGGGAGCATCTTCCCTGAGCCTTGGATCCTCCCAGTTAGTGAACACACCAGCTCAGCACACCGGGGAGAGCAGCACAGTTGACAGGCCCATTCGATTTCAATTAGCATTTCAGCTTCAGCTGACAAGTCAGAAAGACAGAGTAGGGGAAAGCTGAACGCGAGACAGAGAAATGTGGTGCAGAAGCTCAGCAGACAGGGAAATAACGTAAAGGCTGCTTGATTTGCAAATTGACTCATGCAGCAAAATCAGTTTCCTTATTATTATTTTACAAGACAGAAAATTGGGGGGGGGGGGGGNGGGTGGGGTAGATATATAACTAGATGAAATTATTTAAACCTCAAAGAAAATATCTGGAAAATGGGAATGGTTCATCCACTTAAAAATGCGGTAGAAGTAGCAGGCAGGGGGAGCTCCTCTACTGGTCACAGGTGAGATTCAAACCAGAAGGTCCAGGACCTGCTGCCATCACTGAGCTGGGGCACAAGTGGCCACCTGCTAACTAAAGGGTCTGACACAGCTACCAAAAAATTCAAGGCTATGGAATTTCCCACCAGTTACAAGACAAGTGGACACAAAAGTCAGGATCTATTACAACTGGCATTTTTGGTGAAAATGAGCTACACTTCAGATCTATTTTCCCTCAGGGCTTTGAAGAAGGGGGACAGATGGTTGGATAATTTATACCATTTGGCATGAGGTTACATTTGGAAAAAAAAAAAAAAGAGAAGAGAAAATAAAGGAAACTGAGAGAGACAGAGAGGCATGAGCTATACATAAGTGAGCAGAGAGGCAATCACTAGACACAGATTTGCTCAGGCAACACCACCAGTATGTGTCGCTAAATATTATAATGGCAATTTTAAATGAAAGATAGGGATTGGTGACTCCACTGAGGAGAAATTAGAGTGGACCATATGAATATTAAGTTTCTAAACACCCCCATTTGAGGATCTCAGAAAGCTCTTGCATCCATTTGTTTACATTAATACATGATCATGTTTTTCACTTCTTATTCTTGCTCATCACAAGGTATCAGGTTTCAGTGGTTCACTTCCTCCAGACTTCAGCTTGCAGTAAATACCACCATTTTTCATGTACAGCAATGAACAGGTAAAGTTCTAGCTAATACTAGATCAATTTTAGGAGTGATCACATTAAAAAAAAATTCAAATATGATGGTCAATTACAGTGTAATGAACTTCAGAGCACATAAAACTGGAGATGAACTAAATGGAGTAGTAAAGGCTACATATTTTCAAACTCAGAAATAGCAAATCACCTACAGGGCACTGCAAAGGCAAACATAGCAAATTGAAGGTCTGTTTTACCCTGGCTTCCTGAAGAATAAGCTTATGTACAAATCTCTTCTAATCTGTCAGTCTTCTCTATCATGATTGTACCCACTAGCCAATTTTAACTAAATCTCTTAAAGACATCTGATTGATATATTGATATTCAGTGGTTTAGGCACTGGAAGACGTTGCCCAGGGAAGCTGGGGATGCTGCATCCCTGGAAATGTCCAAGGCCAGGTTGGATGGGCCTTTGAGCAACCCGGTCTAGTGGAAGGTGCCCCTGCCCATGGCAGGGGGTGGGACGAGGTGATCTTTAAGATCCCTTCCAACCCAAACCTCTTTGTGACTTTGATTCTATGATGTTGTAGTTAGACAGTTTATACATGGGTAAATAAAAGAGAGACACTCAAACTAGATCCACAGCTGAGGAAAAACTCACAGCCTAAACTTCATGGTGTGGTACATACCACAGCACCCACACGAACCAGCACCACAGGGACTGCGTGCACAGTCCACTGTTTCCATGTTGATCTGCAAAATAAATCCGGACCAACAAATTTTCTCGAGCCCCTCTGCTGGTGGAGGTGCGACACTCCCCTCAGCAGCCTCAATTTCCAACGCCAGCACTGCTCAGCAGCTAACATTTGCTCTCTTAAATGTGTTTCTCAAACAGCCACCTCGGGAAGGTCTTGGAAAAAGCCAAGGCAATCAGAATACGTCAGGAGAGCTGTGTCAAATCTACAGCTGTAAATATTAAAAACCCATTGCATGAATATTGCAAAGCTAAATGCTGCATGTTGGCAGAAATCCCACAGTTGCCAGTGACCTTCTTTGGGAAGGGAAGGCCGACCTCCAAGCAGCCGTATGGGGGTTGCTTGTGTTTGTGTTTATTGTGCATATAAATACATGCTCGTCTGTTGACCAAGTTTGTGGGACATTTACAGTAGTTATTAAACTCAATCTGTATTGTTTCAACCTTTCCAGAGCTCTGACAATGTTTGTACAATAAATGCTGTCATCTATGAAAGAANGTCACAGCCTTGGTGGCTTCCCAGGTGGTGACAGGAGAGGCATGAGACCAACATGGGTAGCCAGTGCTGCAGCCTCAGGAGACTCCACTTCCTCAAAGCTGAAGCAGTAAGCAGCAGTTCTGTCCTGGCCACACACAGGCTGCTATGGGGGCAGCTGTGGCTGCACAGACTCTGCTGCATTTGCACCAAAAATCTGCCTTGCACTTGTTGGTGCAGACTGGGAGCGGCACAGCAAGAGCCAAGGTGATGAACATTTGGAAATGCTTAAAAATAAATGTTCAACATTCACGGTGTATTCACCATGACAGGACAGCCTTGCTTTGTTCCTTGGACTTGGCATTTGGTGTGAAACCATCTTTGTCAGAATTAAAAATCCAGACAAACCCCACCACAATGAATCTGAACTTGGTCCAGTGGAAAAAAAATCGGACCAAGTTTTGAAAATCCCCATCATCTTCACAGGGGGAAAGAAACCACAGAAGATGGTCTTTTAACAGAGGAAGAGTTGGTGAACACCTTAGACACATCTCTGGCACTAAGGTTTTTATTCACTGGGCTTTTAATTTGTTTTCACAGTGGTTTGAACAAATTGAATTTGTTAATTAAAGCGGTAAAATGAAATGCTGAACATTATTGACTAGATGCTAATTACATTAGAAGAGATATCGGGGGAGGGAGGAGTCCTTGTTTTCAATAGCCAGGACAAATCATATTAGGAGAGACAAGTGATCAGTCTGAGCCTAAATTCTGCAGGGAAAAAACTGTTTACATGTTGTGGTTTAATGGTTATCATTCATGATCTTCTATTGGCAATACCAATAGAAACATGATTACTGCAGCTTGCTGTTGTACCTCTTTTCAAATTTCACTCTAGTTTATAACATTCACTAAGCAGAGGTCATTACCCAATTAAATGCAATGATGCTCACTCTGCTAATCAGGAAGGACATTATTTTAAAGTTGGCCTCATGAAAATACAAGCAGTTCACATTCCATGTCTGAAAAGCCATTTGAGTGTTCAAGCTGAAACTTTTAGTATTAAAAAAATTAATATCAAGTTGATTGTTTTGTTTCTTCATACTCCCTTTCATTTAATGACCTTAATTTCCATATTAGCATATTATTTTCAGCAAAATTTTAATTTCATCCTTCATCTCTTTGCATGGGAATGGATGGAATTTGGTATTACTTTCTTCAGTGTAATTTAACGTAAATCTAACCATAGTCCTTCCTGCTAAAGACCACTACACAATTTCTGTTATGGGGATACCCGGCCCCAACCCTGTGTGAGTTATTTGTAAACAACATGCTTTCACCATGTGACTACAATCACTATCTTCAAGAACATCTCTGTAAAATCCCACTGCTGTGAAAATGCCGAGATGTTTTTGTTCCTGAGGTACCTAAATAATGTCTGAAAATAGAACGGAGCCCCTAGATTATTTAATTGATAATTAATATTGTATTCTACATGCAGCAGCTCCTTTCCAGATTGGAGCTATAGATACCAACAGGTGTGATCAAAGTGCAATCCAGCTTAAGCCCTCAGAGTTATATTGACTTTGCAGTGTGAACAGGTGCAATAAAGATTACCAGAAGCTTTCTGTATCACTACCATCCAACAGCTCAGAATCCAGAGAGGGGATTTGCTGAGTAAGAGGAACCATTTTTAGACTGACAGTTTTCTTCCTCTCTGTTGTGCTCATAATCATGACCCTTTTTTCTAGCACCACCAGGATACTTAGTGCTTTACAAAAACACAAGGAGACTTTTAGAAAGAATGAAGGCATTTCGTTCTAAAAGGCATCAAGTCTCTGCTGCTCATAAATACACTGTAAACAATAGATGAAGCCACATTATAAAGAAACAAAGAACAATTGTCAGTTTTAAACCTTGCTGGGCAGAGGGAATAAACATTGTTCTTCCTTTAGAGTCACAGCAGAGGAGTGGCAATAAAATGATAAAAGACTGATTAATGCAAATGAAATAAACTGAAGCATCAATTGCTATGTCTAAGAAATAGGAGCAGAGCAAAAAAACCTGAACTGCAACCATCAGGAACAGCAAAAACAGCTGCAAAGCAGGGCATGACCACCTGCATTAGCTTAAGCAATGAGTGCAATAAAGCCCCAAGTACAGGAAGGTGATAAATTAAAGGTTCTCAGCTCTGGCATGTTGAGAGTGCCTTAACAGGGACAAAGAGAAAACAAACAAATACTCTTCCTGTTAGCTGTTAAGAGCATGTACTTTGTTCTCCTTTCCAGTATGTACAAACAGTGCACAGAATGGCCTAAATGACACATTTCTATTTTCTTTCTTTTGGGAAGTTAATTGCCTGACAGCAACACAATCTGGTTGGGCTCAGTAGGGTCCTGAACGCTCGTCCCATGTGTAACTATATCCATTCACACGGGCTCACTGAATTTGTGGGTTTGCACAATAGACCCTCCCAGCGTGGTCAGGGCTAAGGAGGGTGGCCCTGGGAATGGCGCTGCTCCAAGGCCTCTCCAGCCCGGAAACAAAGCCAGTCAAACCACTGCACATACACTGGGAATGACCCCATGTATGGCCACTAGGTCTGACAGACTCAGTAGAGACTTATGATGCAGAAGAACACTTATGATGCATAAATAAGGCATAAATTGAAGCTGATTTTCACAATGGTTCTATTTATTTAGAAAAATAGCAGATTCCTCCAATAATAGTTCAGGAATTTTTTCTCACATACGTTCTTTTATAAAGAATGTAGAATGTGACCTTATATTATGTAAAAAACCAGGCACAATACAGAGAGCTGACAGGTACAGCACTGGCTCATGGGTCTGCAGAGACTCCTTCAAGGTACAGATGTGCAGCCGGCCCCTCTGGGAACCCATTTCTTCAGATGACACCAACTTCAAATAGAATCACTTCTATCATGGTTAGCGGCACTTATTCTCTGCTTATTCCTTTTTGAAGTTCTTAAAGAGAGCAGAATACAATCAAGAGCCTGATCCTTCCTGCCTAATCTCATTCTGGTCTTTCCCTGAGCATGTTTGAGTTGTTCGGGATCTGAAACAAACAAAATCTGGTTCTGTGTGTATCTAATGGTAAATCTGCTGAAAGACTACTCTCCAATAATCCAGACTTAGTCCAATCTACCCCTGCCCTTTGCTAGTTCTAACTTTTTTTTTAATATATACACTTGATTTACACTCTAAACTGTGAGTGGCTTGGGTATTGAGTTTGTTGGAGGAGTCTCCCGAACAAGTTTCCTCGAACATTTTTGAATGGAGTGCATATAACATGAAGTTTAAGCTTGAGCCAAATTCTTGGCCAAAGAAATGGAAGACAGAAAAAACCCAGAAACTCACAGTAAAATACATGGAAATGCCACAGTGGAAGTTATTACCACTAGTGCTTCCGAGCTCCTGCTGTGTTGACGTGGTTTTACAAACACTCAGGGCAGGTCTGTTGCTCAACAAAAGAATTTTGCTCTATGTTTGCATGGTAGAAGTAATAAATTTATTACAATCAGTAAGCAAAATCCAAAAAGATTGGACATCTGCCTTGGAATCTGCTCGCTGTACAGAAAACAGCTTAATATTGGCAAAGAAACAAATCTGAGGAGTGCACAGGACCTAATTAAAGAAGACGTGCTTAGAAAACAGATACTAAAATAACAGACGACTACTTTTGGACTAGAGATGAACTATGGAGAGTATGAGTTTTAAGGTGTTTATTTTTTGAGGTTGTCAGGCAGGTTGCTTGTGAAAACTCTGTGGGTACCAGCACAGCACAAGGCTGGTAACGCTGCTGGTCTCTGCGAGTGCCCTCGATGGCTCTGTGTGTGTCAGAAAAGTTCATGGAGGTCTGAGCTCACCCTGCTCCACCAGAGATATACACTACAGAGAGAGAGGTTTTAATTGATCGCCTTCAGTATAGCTGAGGAAAAATGCACAGAACAGACTTACCATGAATTTACTATTTAGATGTTTTATTGATACCTCCCAGAATTATAAAAATAAATGACCAATATGGCAAGTTTCTGTCTGCACATTTGTTACCTTTTTATTTCAACTAATGCCCAAACAGAAAAGTAGCTTTGCTGCAGGGCCCCTCCATTTCATTCATGTTCTGGCCTGAAGAAGTTTATCACTGACACCAGAGGGACATTCCCTTTTCTTTTGTTTTATTCCTATGGGCATTTTATTATCCTTTCTTTGGCTTAACCAGTTTAATTCACATTCTGACATGCGAGGAACAATTTTACCTTTTCTATGTGATGGAAAATCAGTTCTTAAAACTTCAGATGTAATGTCACCATTGCCTTTATTGGAGCTCAGAACTCAGTTCTGCAGGACACAGCTATGGACAGTCAGAGAGTTCTGGGTAACATTACCTTCTGGAGCTGTCTATGTTTTGAGAATTTTGTCTGGATTTCAAAGATCAAAACTTTACTTTCTCCTTGCCTTCCACCTGCACTTCAGAAAAGCAAGGATTCTAACTTCACAAGGTTTGCTTGTTAGATAGTGCTTCTTGGTAGAAGAAGCCACTTCTTAGATAGTGGCTCTTGGGAAACTTCCAGAAGCTACAACTGGCTCAGAATAATCTAAAATTGCAGGATGACCTTAGTGACCTTCATCATGAAACTCTGTGCCAGCTAGCAATAATCTGGCTTATATTTTGGGAAGTCAGTAAAATATCACCGAGGAGAAAAGTTTTAAAAATGAATGTTAAAAGCCAAGGGTATTGAAATTAGCTCCAAATTTGGGCAGCCATTTACATTTCCATTTCCAGTAATTCCTAAGTGTGGTCAATGAAAATGAAGAATTTCAGTACATTTCCTCCAGAACAGATTAATGCTGCAATCAAATGCAATAAACTAAAGCACAAAATATAATTGAAAAAGTAGGAGCTGGAAGTCCTTGGTCAGGCTAATGGATGTAAGAACTGAAGCAATTTGTGAGCTCTTGTTGCTCCCTCTGAGCTGTTCCCTACCACTCTGGTAATGAGGCTGTACCATAAAGTTTGTCACTGGAGTGTTAGAACAAACCAACAAAGAGTCAAAAGGTATCTCACCTCTGAAAAAAATTGTCTCCAGATTTGTCTTAGAAGCAGAAGAAATTCATATTGCAGTGGTCTGAAGTAAGCCTGTTACATGTTTGAACTTAGATCTGTATCTGTACTGAAGGTGTTACCAAATCTCTAAGTTTGCCACAGAGACACATTACACTCCTGTGACAAAAATGCAGCTATGTATACAAACCTTAGACTGTGTCCTGCCTAAAATATTTCAAACAAGACAAGCTATGAATGTCCCTGTACACTCTGCACGCTGATATGCAGGATAACCCAAATGTGAGGGCCATCCCAGCACTACAGGAGGCTGACACAGTGATGATGACATACTCTGCTACCAGCAGCACTGCACAACTGTTACCAGTGATGACACCCCTCACACAGCGCTGGAGCTGGGTGATTTAAAGAAGGGAACTCTGGACCTTGGATTTCTTTGTTTTGGCAATCACATGCTATGGAGTCTCAGATTCCTTTCAGAGCTGATGTTATGTCAATGCACTCATTACGGTTTAGCTGAGGTCTGTGTATTGTTCTTCATATATATTCACAGCATACAGTAAACTCTAATAGCTCCTTTGGAGCTTTAACACTGTATGCTGTAAATGGTTATTAACAATAGTATTCATTCATTTACATGTAATGGATTCATAATAGCAAAAGTAGAGTGAAAATCTTGTGCCGTAATATGAAAAGTAGATACTGCATAAAGGCAGCATTTTAATACTCAATACTCTGACTGCTTTAATTATTTTTTAAATATCAATAGGTCCTGCTTCAGTAGCTTGTAAAATTGCACAAACCAAAGCAGCCCTTGAGTCAAAGGAGCACAATGAATAGTGTGCACAAAGCCAGAGATCTCCACAGGCCCAGGTCTTCCCACAGACATGCTCATGGTGGGGATGGGAATCCGTTCGCGTAAGGATCTCCACCAGTGAATGGGCACCAGGATGGAGATGACCCCATCCCCTGCAGTGCCCAAAATTCAATGCCTGTTCTCCACTCACAGGTGCTCCAGGAAGGCAGAGGAGGAAAAAGAAGAAAACCACCAGGCAGAAATTCATATCACTTTCCAAAATGTACAGGCAGGTCATATAACACCCACCTGATCACCTTTAATATGACATCCTTTAACCACTAAAACTTCTCTGGAAGGGAAATTGAAGCTGACATAAAAGACCAAATTGGCTCCATGGCACTAAGTCCTACATTTCTGAGGAGTGCTGCCATAGAGGAACAAATCCTAATTCTTCCAAATAGGAAATCCCCAAAAGACTTCCTCACTGAAAACTGTCCTTTTCAGCCCCAGTGTACATTACCAGAACCTCATTTTTTTCTATTTCTTAAAGTAAAAATACCAGCAAATAAGTCAAATTGATGCAATTTAGGACAGAAAACGACACTTCACAGAAAATGTGTGAGGCATTCACTCCCCACAGCCATGGTGGCAAACATCTAATGGAACCTTACAGATGCAGCTCACCACCGGTGCAGAGAAAGGGGCAGAGAGAAAGCAGCAGCTCTGGAGCCCTTCCTAATAAAGTGAAGAAGAAATAGTCTTTCTTTGCAGGTTATTTTAGGGTTTCTTTAAGTTTAAACCCAGCTAAAGCTGACCAAAGGAATAGATTTGAAAATGGAGTTACTAGCAAACCATGAACACACTATGAAAACTGACACCGCTGTGACAAAGCAGTTGAGCTTCCAGTATAGGTTTGCTCAAGTCATGTTTTATTTATCTAAAAGTTTAGTACAGTTGGGAGTGTATTTTCTATGGATTTTTTTTTCAGAACTTGAGATGGCTTCTCTCAGCACAGTCTGAGATGGTAGAATAACATAAGAATATCAGGTCTCATTATATCAGCTTAATAATTGGTTTCTTTAGTCATCCAGGAATCTCATGGAAACTCTAAACATCAATACAAATTTAGCTTTAGTTGGTGTCCCTTGAATACCACTAATTTAGCCATTAGTTAAATTGCCTCATAACATAAAGGCAATGCCTTTTTTCTCAAGCAGTAAGATGAAATAGAAGAGGAAAAACATACATGTATTCATGATAGTGAGCACCAGATATGCCATTAAAGGAATTTTTTGGAATCTGAGAAGATTCATATATAGCATAAAGGATATTGAAGCTTGTGTCTGGCACAGACACAGGAAAAGAAATAGATTATTAAAGGGCTCACTGCATAAACTGTTTTTCGAAGCCAAGTCCAACGCCCAGTAAAATCCACCAGCAGTTATTTATCACACAAGAATCATTTGCTTCAATACTTGAATACTTCATGGTGAACAGTAAAGAACAAATGTTGCTCTTTGTTTTATTGTTTCTTATTTTTATTTGGTTATACAAAGGTACTGTAATCACACTGACATAAGCCATGTTCTAATTTACCTGTGGCTTACAGCTGCTGGTTTTGAGCTTACACTAAAGGTCAGCAGCGTTACTTGTATCCCTGTCAAGGACATTCAAAACATCTTATAAATCAGTAATATTCGGGAAAAACAGAATCAAGAAAATTGTAGCTGCAATGCCATTTATTTTTGTCTGCTTATTAAACTACTATTCCAATGTATTTTATATCTGTAACTATTTAATGTAATTAGCTGCATGGCAATGACATTTTTTATAGTGCTGGAGATAAAAAGCTAATATGTTAACCCCCAGGACCCAATTTTTGTGAGGTGAGAGTTTGCTCATTATATTCAAATTAGTAGATACAACAGCACAGGCAGTTATATAGCTTATCTTTTCTGCAAATATATGGAGACCACTCTAAAATGATTTGCCTTTTTTTTTCCCTGGCTATAAATAACTGGAAAGATAGGCTTCTGGTTCATGCTAAAACTGAGTCTTAAACTATGAATATCACAAAAAAAACCCCCAATTGTTCTTTTACAGCTGAATGTAAATGTTTACATCTATATCATAACTATCTCTTTGTTCATAGGAATGAAAAATAAAACTTAATATATTCAGAGTTTCATCATTATTAGCAACACAAAAGCCAGCTTTGTCTCAGATCACAACTGATTAAAAATAATATTCAGTTGTAATTATCAAGATTGTACCCAATCAAAAGAGCTACTGTATTGCAGGCATATTCAAAACTTCATGGACAGAGGGCAAGGAAGGAGGTTAGAAAATCTTAATGAGAAAGCAATTTGTATGACCTGCATAGTAACTTAATCAAAAGCAAAAACAAAGTCATTTCTTCTGTGCTCCTAGTTTGTATTTTTATATTTAACTGTGTTCTGAGTGGTGCCAATTATCAGTGTGAGAGTTACAGACTTGATTATCTCCCTGATTTTAGACAGTCCTGTTCCATTGATAAGAATATCTGGTATACAGCCTGTATCACACAATGCTGCTCCATCGCCTGATATTGAGTTAAAAGGACCATAAATCCTGCTTGGCAACCTGGTCTGCTGGAATAATGGAAAGTACTTGGCAGCAGTGGCTGAGCTGTAATTCAAGCTCATCTCCTCAGACAACTGGAGAGGGACGCAAATGGCCGCAGAACTCATTTCGGAGTCTGAAAGCCATTAAACATCTTTTGCTGGCTTCTACACGAAGGACTGTGATGCCAGAACCTCAGTGCCAAGGGATACCCAAAGGGAAGGCATATGGTCTGCTTTCACTTGTGCTGAAGAGTTCATTCTTGTTATTTAAAGAAATAATGGAATGCATGCTTCTTTCTTTATCAACACCCTGTCTATTTTAAAGGAAGTATAATGACACATAATTAAATCAAATACAGTATTTAAGCCTCCTTCACACTGTGCACTTGTTGTATCTGCAAAATGGTGGATGTGCAAAGAAGGCAGAAGTCCCAGGCGGGAGTCCAGCTCACCTGTGTGCTCCTCCAAAGGGTGCCTTGAAAAGTGAGAGAGGCATCCCTCATCTAAGCTCTTCCAGTCCCACAGTAAACCATGCTGTGGACATTTTCTATCCACAGGACAAGGAATGCTGCTTCTGATGTATTGCAGGTACCACAGATTCACTCCCTGGCAGAAATGAATGCTTGTAAAAGCAGTCAATGTTTCCCCTTGTGTAATCTTCCCTTACATGATCTAGTCTCACATCAAACACCTCATCTTAGCACACAACTGAAATCCGCAAAATTAATGTCAATATTAATAAAGTTGTCAGTGCATTGTGTTAGAACTGTGTGCAAAAAACCTAGAGTTGGTTTAGAGGAACTGGTACAGCAAGAGCTTATTGTGAGTCTTTATTTCATTCCATGTAGGAAAGGAAATTTTCATTGCTGTAGGATTCACAGACTGGCTTTGACACCAACACTAAATATAACCAGCAGCCAGAAATAAGGAACAGAAAGAGCAGGTACAAAGAAATGGAAGAAATCTGTAAGAAGGAGGTTAGAATTCTTTGCATCTCTTTATCAAGCATGCTTATACGGAAAAAGGAGTGGAGCTGGTGCTGCTGGATAAGCAGACCAATNACCTCATCTTAGCACACAACTGAAATCCGCAAAATTAATGTCAATATTAATAAAGTTGTCAGTGCATTGTGTTAGAACTGTGTGCAAAAAACCTAGAGTTGGTTTAGAGGAACTGGTACAGCAAGAGCTTATTGTGAGTCTTTATTTCATTCCATGTAGGAAAGGAAATTTTCATTGCTGTAGGATTCACAGACTGGCTTTGACACCAACACTAAATATAACCAGCAGCCAGAAATAAGGAACAGAAAGAGCAGGTACAAAGAAATGGAAGAAATCTGTAAGAAGGAGGTTAGAATTCTTTGCATCTCTTTATCAAGCATGCTTATACGGAAAAAGGAGTGGAGCTGGTGCTGCTGGATAAGCAGACCAAT
>WEIT01005209.1:5904-25117 GCA_013389985.1 Dryoscopus gambensis
CACCGCCCCCCGCCCCGAGTCCCAGTGTCCAAACAGTTTGTTTCTGGTACACTTGGAGGGGAAGCTGAGGCAGGAGAGTGTATCTTCCATAGGGATTGGTTTTCTGCTGGATGTTAGCACTGGGATGCAGGTATATTGTGCCTGTTAGATCTCCAAATAGAGATAGTTAATTCTTTCCTTTCCGTCCCCTTTTATCTCCCCCTTGGTATAGGAGAGGAATTGTGGGGAAATGGGTTGTTAGCTGCATAATAAGGGAATGGGAAAGCATGGTTTTGAGAGACATACCATGGAGGGAGAAATGATAAATAGGGGATAATACGGTATAGGGTGGCAGGGATGGAAGTAGGGAGGTTGTTTTAAATGCAGTTTGTTTGAAATAATCGTGGTCCATAGTATATATACTGCCTTGGACTGGAACATTATGAGGTCCTGTAATGTTGGCTGCTTGTGGACTTCTCCTTCCCTCGACAATATTGAATTCTACAATTTCCCCATCTCTTAAGCTAGGGAGAAAATTTTGGGGATTGTTCTTCTCAATTCCAGTTCTATGGACGAATGCATCTTCTTTTGTATCATATCTGGTGATAAATCTATTATTCTGTTTACAGTTGTACCACTTAACTCTTCCCAGAACTTTTGTTTCAAGAACTTCTCCTTTCGTGGGTCTGTGCCTGTGTTGTTTGAACTGATCTTGGGTTGTTGCCGCCTCACTATGTTCAGTTTCACTTTTGTTCGCTGCTTCGGGGCAGCCTGCGTTACCATAGGGCAACTTTTGCTCCGAGCTGCCGGGACCACCGGTGCCGCTCCGCCCGCCGGCACGCGCGCCCACAGGGTCTGACTTGTTGTCCTGCGTAGTTTACCGAGACCGCGGTGCCGTGCAGGGCGCGGGGCCGGGCGTTCACGGGGTTTGCAGCACCGCATGGGATGTGGAGCCAGGCAGACGCCACCAGGGTGCAGGCTGGGTGTGTTTAGCGCCGGCACCTCTGCTGTGGCTGCTGCCGAGACTGTGGTTTGCTCCAGCCTGCTCACCCGTGGGAACTGCCTCGCTGCCTCTCGCAGCAGGCTCGGGGCGCGGGGGCGCGGCCGCAGTGGCAGGGTCCATAACAGGATGCACGCTGCCACGGGGAGGCTCTGCAGTTACAGTCACATGAGCGGAGCACCGCGTGGTCCCGCGGTGGCCATTGTTTGTTGCCAAGGTAATGGGAGGACTGGGAGAAGAAGGAGCATTCTCCTCACGTTTTGAAACGTAATTCAGAGCAAACAACTTTGATGCACAATATTCATTGTAAAATTCTTCTGTTGATATGCCCTTTTGCTCTTTTTCCACCATCTCTCTCCAAACTCTCACTAGAAAGTCCTTTTTTGTAAGTAAGTCCCAGGAGAAATGGGGATAAATCTCAAATAACCAGTCCACATAGTGTTTCAATCCTTCCTGAGTAAAATCAAGGATTTGCTGCACCAGGGTTTTTTCTATTTCAAAATAGACTTCCCTGTGCTTTTCTGCCCATCTCTCAGATACTATATCCATCTTCCCAGAGGAAACAGCAAAACAAAGGCGAGAAGAAAGAAATCTAAAGGATTTTTCTCACTGAAGTCCTGGGCAGCTGAGGATCTTAATTTCGGCTGTTCCTCTCATTCAGAGTCGTTGTCTCCAGGAATATCCATTATCTTATCCACGTCACGGCACCATTTGTTGCAAACCGTTCTTTGCAACCTTCTGAAGGCAGGACGACTCGTGGAAAGAATAAGGGAATACTCTTTTCATAGGTGTTCCAGGAGATGTTTATTTTTCCAGCTGCCTCGCTGGAAGCTAGCACACAGACTGCCCGAGTCACGGGACAACCCTCAGTTCCCTGGGCAGGGGAACACAGAATCACCAATGAGAACACAGAACCGGGGCACACGTGACCAGGACAGGGGCAGGGGTAGGGGAGACCCTTGCTCAGACCATGCATCCACCCCAGGGTCCCCTCCCCGCCAGGGGAACGGGGAGGGGGAAACCCAACAGTGGTGCAGTTCAAGTAAGAAAAAAAATGCAAATGTTTTTGAAACAACTATTTAGCCTTTTATTGCTTACTTTAGAAAGGGTTATTATTTACACAGACTTAGATGTAAAAGCACAGTGAATATTTTGTATATTTTTCCTAATCATATGAACATATTGTTACTGCAAATGTTGGATTGGTGAATGTTCAGGGACTTGTTCTTGAGAAACTATTTCATAAATTCAACTAGGAGCTCTCATGTGAACAGAACTGTGTAGTGGAAAAAGAAGGAGAATGTCAGCCAGAAGCTTGGATAGTTTTGTGATTTGTACCAAAGCACAGTTGAGTGTCTATGTCTGAACTGATACAAAATGATTGTGATATTAGGACTGCTTTGTATGTTTTTAGTATGCACTAACTTTAAAGTGTAATTCTGCAAACAGTGCATGATATGCTCCGCAGTCTTGTGTAGTCCACTTTTCTCAGATGGAGATCATACATATTAAGGTAAATTCATTCAAATTTTTTGAAAGATCAGGGTCTCATGAAATACAGTAAAAATTTCAGTTTCTGAGAACTTTTTATGTATAGTATTTTAGAGCCACTGCATAGCCAATTATTTTAAACAGATTTGTTTTTCATGTCTTTTAAAGCAAAATAAGATACAGACATAATTTTTTTTATACACAGCACTGTAATTTTGTAAGTGTGACTCATCCTTTTGAATTTAATGAGACTCTTTGTTTATCTAAAGTTATTAATGTTGGGGGGGGTTTCTGTTGTTTTAGAGTCTATGGAATATAATGGTTGTGTAAAGTACTAATGTGACCATGTATTAAGTACTTTTAGACTGTTATGTAAAAATGCAGAGTATAATTCAACTTTGTTGCTGGAAATTAGCTAGTCACCTTGTGGCACTGTTTCATTCAAGCATCAGTGCCCTTAGAGATGTTGTTTTTCCTGAACTTTAGTGGAGGAATGATTTAGCCAAGGTTATGCAACCTTTTTAGTGTTCCAGATGCAGATGCAAAATTAGGTGTATTAATTGTGCTGGTCTTTTTGTACTGCTGTCATGTATATCCGGTCTTCTTACCAAAAGGAATGAACAAGTTCTATAGGAGTGTTTGGCCTTTAGGCAGAGCCTAGCTACTCTGATCTAATTGCAATTCTTTTCCTTTGATATGGCATGCCTGATTCATTTTATGAGGTAGAAGGTATTGTGTTATTCAGTGTTAGTCATGCAGAGTTTTCCTTTCTTTTTTTTTTATTGTGTCAAAGGAGCTAACATATATGAGTAATATTTCCATCTAATACCTAAACTGGAGGAAAAGCCAGGCATACAGCTTTTTTTTTTGGTAGTATATATATCCAAGGGTTCAAATTTAATAAACTAATTTTCTGTAATTAAATTTTTGTTTTAGCACAGGTTCAAAACTAGTACCAGTCCTTCTGCACAGTAGTGGAACTGTGCTGTCTCACACTATGAGAAGGAAATTTACTATTCGTTATTAGTGATGTATTTTGAAAGAGGATGACATATTTGTTGTTAATACTAATTTTTTTTGGTATCTTCTTTTAAGCACTGGAAACTTGTAGAGACACTAACAGGCAGAATTTTTTATCTAAAAGAAGAAATTGCACCTTGGCAGAGCATAACTTTCCTGACAGGAAACCAGCCTCTTGAACGAGATGGTTGTTTTCTGTTTGGTTGCAGGAGCCTCCATTGCCAGAACTCTGGCAGCAGTGTGTTCACCTGGATCAGGTTAAGACTACTTGTGATGCTATTTCAATTATTTCCGATGGTTCAGTTGGCCTTCAGTCCTCCAAAAACACTAAAGCATCTCATAGATATGTTTATATTGATTGTTTTAAATGTTACACAAAACATCTCCTACCTTAATGATGTATAAAAGACTGTCATATATGACCATTTCTGTCAAATGCACAAAAACCCCTTTCTGCTGGCTGTTTACAACCACGTCCGTATTTTGGTCAGTCTTGCATCTGGAACCGCCTGAAGGAGTCAATGAGCATGCCAGATTCTTTATGCAAGGTAGCTGCATTTTTAATCAATGCATATCAATAAATTATGCACAAATAGCATATGTATTGAAGCATACAGATGGTGGCTATCAAAGAGTCTCGGCACAGCAGGGCCTGTTTAGGAAAATTCCAGGGCTGTCTTTAATTCACACCTGAAGAGCTCCTGTAACAGAAGTTGTGTTGTGAAGCTGGTTAAAGGCTTAGTAATTGACTTTGTCTCAAGTGCTGTCTCCTCAATGCTAAGAGTACTTGGGAAGCTCTTGCACCACCCAGGAATTCATTGACAGAGGGTGCTGGGTGTGCATGCAGCCACAGCACTGATATCCAGCTAGGCCACAATTGGAATTATTGGATGGACTTGAATTCTATACTTATATCTCAATTGTAACTTTTGACTTTACAGCTTTTACCAGAAGACAAATTGAGTCCTGTTGGAGTTCTTGAAGACTGATGCATATATTTGTATCTGAATTGATTTTGCCTAAAGTCTTTTGCCCTGAATATGTTAAAAAAGTAACAAACAGCTTTGTGGTTTGTCTTGGTTTTTTGTCTGTTTCTTCGTTCTTCTAACAGTGATAGTAGAAATATAGCTGAATCAAGCGCGTAAATATATTAAGTTTGTTTAGTAAGGTCAACAGTGTTTTCCCCTTTGTGATACAGAAATAAGCAGTCACAGACTGATAGAAAGGGTAAATGAAAAAGCAGCAAGGCAAATTGAACTTCTAAAGAAAGCAGTATTCACTATTCAGTTGTACAAATTGAAGATGTTTTTAATTTACAAAATATAAATAGGAGGCAGAACTGTAACTCAGGCAGGGTTACCAAATTGTAAATATAAATAACATTTAATCATTTTGTATAAACTCATCTTCCAAAAATATGTTTTTTATTGGCTCACTTTTGTTAATCTGCAGGAAATTTTGCAGTTGATCATAACAAGGCAGGTACTTGGTATTTTAGGAATTTGTCAGTTGTAACTGTATGAAATTTATTACCTCTGACTCAACATATTGATTATTTAGAAAAGATATTTTATTGGCAATACTCTAAGAACTTATCTATTAGATTATAAGTAGGATAGAAGTAGACTAGACTAGACTAGACTGGACCTGAATAGAATGATTCATTTGGAAGGGACCCAAAATGATCATTACTCCTATGCACCTCTATACCAAAGCCTACACACCATTTAAAAGGGAATCTCATAGCATCTCTATTTGTGACACAGTTACAAAAAGAGTGAGTGCTGAAGGGCAGAAATTATGTGCCATATGAATTTTTCAGATTTTTAGAATCTATAGTTATTTATTCCAAATGGCAGCTGGGCATGGAAAATATTTCATGTGATTTCACTGCATACCTTGTCCAAATGCTTAGGATTGTTGTTTAAATATGATATTCATGTATATACTTCTGTAGAAAATACCCAGATGGACACTGCCTTATTCAAAGCAATACCTAATATTTTCTCTTACATTTGGCCCTATAAATTGCTGTCATCAGGGTTAATAAATTATAAAATTAAATCTTTTAAGTAGCACCTGAAAATAACTGTTCGATAACTCAGTTCTCATGAAAACAAAAATGAAAGATATAGGGTACCTTGAAAAAAAAGGTCTCTAAATATGAAAATAATTTCCTTGGCCCCAATCAATATAACTGCATTCTTGCATGCCTGCATTTCTCTCAAAGGTAAGTGTCTAAAAAATATTATCACACTACTTGTACCTTTTATGTGTTTACTGCTGTGCACTATATCCCATTGCATTCTGTATTTCACATCAAAAGAAATGATAAATGGTAATATATGGTGATGCATGTGGTTGTTAATGAAAAAATAAATTCTACTTACTGTTACATAAATGAATGATCTGTAAATAGGCAGTAGAAGAAGATCAAGGAGGAATATCATAGCAAAAGACTTAAAAGAGTAGAAACCCTTATTTATTGCTGTCTGAACCTACCCCCAAATGTTACTAAACCACTGTGCATGTGTCTCCCTCATGTTTCTTACACAATATAAGATCATTCTATAGAACTTCCAATAAGATGCCACAAGAACTTATGAATTCCCTTCAGAGAGTATACAATTAAATCCTTTTCTCTTCGTTTTTTCTCTCTCTTTTTTTTTTTTTTAATGTTTGAATGCTTTCAGTTTCTCTGCAGTTATTGTAAGGTACCAAGTGTTCTGGTTATTCATGACTAAAAGGTCATTAAATTACTATGTCCCGCTTGAAAATACTGCAATTTGCATGACATTTATCAAGGAGATTATATGAATCTACTTCCATTCTGTGAATTTAAAAGGTGAGACTTCTTGCTCTTTTCAATACAATAAGATTAAACAAATGAGATTCAATTTCATAGCATTTTTTATTACTATTTGAAAGAAAGCATTTTCTTAAGTGACTGTAAAGATATTAGTGCTAATAGAACTCTTCTAAAGAGTTCTCAGCATCTAAGTAAAACCCCTAAAGTTAATCCAACATTACCATTAGTTTCTGTTAACACTCTGTTTTTTGTCTAACTGGTATCTTTTATCAATATGTGTGTAGTATTATCATTCAAGGTTCTATTGATCCAAAGAAGCTCTATGCTGTAAATAAACCCATTTGCTGCAGGGTGTGAAGCAAAGGTTGCTTTGGTTTACACACAAGGTTGCTATATATATTCAGCATAAGATCTTGTTGGTACCTTAATTCAGGCAGAGCCATCTCTCTAAATATTTTAATAACTGGATCGTAACACGTATGGATTAGAAATCAAACCCTCAGTGGAATATATAATGATGTTAATATAAACCATAATGGCTATGCTTTGTGGAAGATACTGTTGGTCATCTTGGTGAAGAGTTGCTGTAAAAAGAAAGGAATTGCTTTTTATAGCCGTGTCCTTTGAGGATAGTGGTAGGGTGATTAAAGTACAGCTTGAGAGACAGAACTTAAAATGACTGCCCATGGATTACCCACATGCAAATATGGTTGCTTAGGAAAGTTAGGGTCATTATGGTGCAAATTCAGGCTGTGTCCCTCAGCAGTGTGCCACTTGTAACAGAAACAGGTGTTTGGATGGTTCATGTTTGCTAGAGTTTTTAGCAGGTTCTTAAAGCATACCTGAAGATACCTCCATGAATTCACCTTCTCCCACTCTGCTCTGCACTGCTGTGGCCTCACCTTGAATACTGTGTGCAGTTTTGGGCACCACGATATAAGAAAGATATTAAACTGTTAGAGAGCATCCAAGGAGGGCAAGGAAGATATGGAAGGGCCTTGAGGGGAAGCCGTATGAGGAGCAGCTGAGGTCACTTGATCTGTTCAGCCTGAAGGAGACTGAGGGGAGACCTCATCATAGTCTGCAACTTCCTCATGAGGGGAAGAGGAGGGACGGACACTGATCTCCTCTCTCTGGTGGCCAGAGACAGGACCTGAGGGAGTGGAATGAAGCTGTGTCAGAGGAGGCTTAGGTTGGATATTAGAAAAAGGTTCTTCACCCAGGGAGTGGTTGGGCACTGGAACAGGCTCTCCAGGGAAGTGGTCACAGCACCAAGCCTGAGAGAGTTCAAGAAGCATTTGGACAACGCTCTTGGGCACATGGTGTGACTCTTGGGGCTGGTGTTGTGCCAGGCCGAGAGTTGCACTTGGGGATCCTGATGGGTCCCTTCCAACTCATCTTATTCTGTGATTCTGTGATTCTAATCCAAGGGACTAGACTACAGGCAGACCCAGAGTAAACTCATTGAATACCAGGAAGTTCTTGGTAGGAAGTGCTTTGCTCTGCCAAACCACTCCATTGTAATTCATGACCTCCAAGAAGGCTTGTTCATCTGACAGGTTCACATGGATTGCAACACACCATAATTGTCAACTCTCTCAGTGTTCCTACTTTTTTTCCAACCAAATAATGATCACAAAATTGGGTTGAAATTCATGACTGTTACTAACACTTAGTTTAAATTTGTGTACCAGCTGACTTACAGGGACATAAAATTATTAAACTTTTTTTCTTGATTTTTTTTTTAGGTGAAATTAAACCTGAGGAATTGTGACCAATATATGCAATTTTCTGCAAGATTAGTGAAAAGGCAAATAGCCAGAATAAGTCTTGTGAAAAGCTTGGGCTGATATTTCACTGTAATGTGTTAAAAAATTTGACTGCATCAAACTGCTCATCAGTACTTTTTAAAAAGGATACAAATTTGCAGTACTCAGATATACACACCCTTGAGTCAGGGTGCCACATTCCCACATTTTCAGAACGAATCTTACAGTTTTTCCACTTCTGTGTTGATGTTGCAGTGACCCCTATGTGTTTATGGTGACTATGTTAGTTATGGGGAAAGAAAGCTTTTTTCTTACAAATGCTGTGTATCTTGGATAGCTGGGGAGGTTGCCACTTGCTTCTAACTACTGTTGATAGTTTCAGTCAAATTATTGGCAGTAAGTCCTTGTCCTCTTAGCAGCATCCAAGCATGCGAGATAGGGATCGATTGAACTGAAAAGTTAATTTTACCACAATTTCTTCAGCATCAGAAGGAATTATAACAGCCTTGCTGTTGCTACTCTACCATCTTTGTGGCTCTGTACTGAACTTCAGAACCTAAGGCTGACGAGGCAAATCTCATTGGCCTGAAATTCATGTATAATTAAAATTATACATTTAATTAGTCTTAAAATTGCATATTAGACTTAAAATTAAAGACACTGCAGTCTGCTCTATATCAGGAGAACTCAAAGCAATATACTTGGTTTTAAGACCACATACTTGCTCTGAGTCTTTCCACCCTCACGGGTTAACAGTAGTAACAGATTGTAATTGCCCTGTGTTACAAAGCTCTAAAATACTGTGTGGTAGGATCCTAGAACAGAACTTTGTAAAAAAATCTTGATTGTTTTTTCCCCATGCTGTTCCCAGAACTACTTTTAATTCTTCTCCTAAGGGAAAAACAGGCTGGCGTATGGAAGGCACATTACAGATCTAAGCCTCTAGTTAATGTCAGTAAATGCTCTTGCTGCTGTAGCAGAGCTACTTTGGCATTCTTTCAAAGGAAAGATTCTTCATCTCAGCTGTTTCCACAGAAAATACTTCTTTTTTCTCAAAGAACATATATTTTCTACTGTTAGAAATAACACAGTAAGTTGCAATGTCCTATTATAATTTGTATTATAATAATACAATAAGTCATTAAAGTTACTGTGGTTTTCTCCATTCTATTTTAGAAAAAATTATGGTAATAAAAATGGTGTGCAGGGGCCCAGCCTCTGTAACAAAGACTCCTGACCAGAATGTAGTTCATCGTTTTCTCCAGAATGAGAAATTTCTGTCTAAAATTTAAATAAAATTAAACACACAATTATAGGTACAACTATTTTCTGCATTGGGGGTAATAATCCAACAAATTCTTCCCTGACAAATACACAGTTGAAACCTGCTGTGACTTATTGTTACTAATTTGATTATTTCATCAGTCACTGATGTTCCACTGCTTGAGACAGGAGAAAAAAATGAATATATATGGAAACCCCATAAAACAACTGGAGAGAAAAAAAATACATGAAGAAAGCAGTACATAAGATAGGAGGAAATGTACTGCCATATATTGTGAAGAATACAACCTACTTTTCTCTCTGTTAGAGGAAACCTTCAAATAAAATTAAAAAAAAATCAAATCTTATTTATAAAACCTCAGCAGTAAGGTGAAATTTAAGGGCAAACATAAAAAGAGGGTGATCAATAATGTTGAGAATTTTTTAACAGAGTACAGGAGTATTCTATCTCCATTTAGAAACCTAACATGAGCCTGCCAACCTTCTTTGATTATGGGATTAGGGGAGAAAGCGATCAGGTTGTTCCTGTAAATCCTTTCAGTCACTCATCTGTCTGCCAGAGAACTTGCCCCTATTCTCTAGCCTTATCTGTCTGCCATCCCAGCTCTGGGATGTCAGTCTTGATGCTTTTTTCTCTCTCCTTGTTTCAGGTAGTTACCTCAGTCCTCCTGGTTTTACTGAGGATGTTGGTGTCCTTCACTTTGAAGAGCTGGCTGCTGGCTGAAATCCAGCCAGAAGGTTGGAGGGGAATACATGCTCAAAAGCTGGAGCAGGGAGAAACTTCTGGCTTGCTGGATCAAGTGGATGGCTTTGGGTTTTGCTAGGCTGTAAGGAAAGAGCTTGCAGGGGCCTGCTGAGTGAGACTATTCAATGGTACTGGCTGCTGCCAGGGAAGGTGTAGCATCTTCTCAACCTGCTCTGCAATGTAGTTGCTGTCAGATGACAAGCAAGGGGGGCTGCTTTGTTTTCCCCTCTATACTGGCTATGCTAAGGCAGTAGAAGTGTGAAGGATTTACAGCAGGTGCTTCATAGTTGACTGGAACAGGATCTAGAAGCAAAGCCTAGTTCCTGATTTTCATATGTAGGGAAGCTGGAGAGTTCTGTAAGTGCTCCTGAAATCTCAGGAGTTAACCTACCCGAAGTGACAATGCTGACCAGGAAGCTGCCCAGCCCTGTGGGAATGCTGAGGAGAGGGTATCTTCAGCCTAGACTGCATTCAGCTGCCTTTGATGCTGTGGAGCCGCTGCTGAGGATTTATACACCAAAAAGACCCTTAGAAAAGAAGTCCCTATGACACGTCTTTCAAAAGAATTATGCTTTTAACAATAGACAAATTTTCCTTTTTTTTTTTCTGTAATTGCTGGGGTTTTGGTGGGGTTTTTTTGTTAGTTTTCTTGCACAATGTGAAAGATCAGAATTTTTTTCCCTTTAGCTAATACTATTCAGCTCAGGATCCCAGGAAAATGTTTCAAACAGCAGAATATGCATGTGGCTTTAAAGTGTTCTGGATTGGGATTTGTTTGTAGGTTTTGTACTGTTGCTTCTCAATTACTTAAAACTGACTAAGATGGGAAGAGAAAGAAGGAATAACAAGCTGTTTTCTGTATGTTGTTCTTCCTTTTGGGATAAAGCATGTTTATTTCACTGTTGTTTTAGAGATAATTTTCAGTATATGTGAGCTATTACTTTGACTGCATACTGATACATTTTAATGAAAGTCTCTTCATTAATTTTGCAGTGAAGTTTTCTTTTCACACCATGCCCTGCAGGTTTTTCTCACCCCTGTACATCCCTCTGAGTTTCTTTGATGGTTTAGCATCCTAATGTACCTGGAGGGGCTGCTTTATGTCGTATTCATAGTAACATCTGCAAACAAAATGCAGCCTACAAGTTTCTGTACAAGTAAGCACTTTTAGGGCAGATATATATGTGCCTTTCTCTGTCCTTGAAGTTTAGATCACATCTTTTTCAAATTGCTCATAGAACTAGTTTCAGCAAACCAGCTTTTATCTGTGTAATCAAATGCTTGCACACTAGGAGACCCCCTTGCAAACACAAGTGGGAACAAAGTGCTCTTCTCCTTCTGGTGTTTCCGAAGGATTACTTTACATCAGTTTCAGAGCTGTCTAAGGCTTCTAAGTTTTCTATAATATATGGAACTTTGGTACCCTGTTAAGATACCTAAGGACAACTAAGAGGGCAATTATCTTGTTCTTTGATTTTTTAAATTTAAATTGATAAGCTGAATTTTGGCTTGGCTGTCAGAGGCAAATGTTTCAAGACCGCTGTAACCATACTGCATTCACACAGGACTAAATTCAAGCATACCTTATCTTCTCAAATAATTTGCAAAGTAAACAGGTTTATGCTGAATGGCAGAAAACCAAAGGCAAGGACTAGGAGCAAGCTATTCCATATATAGAACTTGGGAGAAAAGAACTCTTTGAAAGAGTTGATGCTCAGTGCCAGAGCTGCAGTATCAGTGTGCAACCTTCACTGTCTCTCCATCCAATCACTTCTGCAAGTTTGTCTTCCTCTACCCAAAACCCTTGTGCTTGGAGGTAAGCTGTTTGACTGGCATTGTCAGTTGTTGTAATACAGGTATGCAGTGCCATCAGGAGCACGCTGTCTTAGAATGGCAAGCGCTGCAGGTGTTACTGAGAGCTTCGTTCACTATTTTCCTTCCAAATGTGTAGGGATTGTATACTGGAACATGAATACCATCTGTTGCTCTCTTGACTCCATAAATAATTCTGTTGCTCTCTCTTGGACTCCATAAATAACTAAGAAAAAGGACTGCCATTCTGCTGCTGTAATTTAATATATTTCTGATGCCTTAGATTTTAAGTTTTANACCTATAAAAGTGTGAAGAACTCGTGGGCTGTTGTTCATCTTGGGGTCCATTTTGGAAGTAGCCTCTGGGTCCCCCAGGTGTACCTTTGAAGGCCTTTCAAATAAATACCTACTTTTATTCCCTTACTCTTGTCTAGGCTTTGTTTCTAGGTAGCTGGACAAGACATTATTTCAGCTGCCTATAAGTCTTACGTATCTTTGTGGGTTTGGGGGGTTTTGACCTATGTTAAACCATCTTTCTGTTCACATCTGCAGACAGGAATCTTTATTGGTCTCTAGAAGCCACCTGACTGTGTAAGCAGTGCTGATTACATTCTGCTATTATAAATCTCTACTCAAAGCTGGCTGCTAAAGTCTGTGTCAGTTAACAGTGCAGCACAATTAGTTGAACAGATTCATAGCACAAATGGGTACCAAGAAGGTTTCTTCCTTTTCAAGGGTTCCACTGCATGTGTACCACAGTGCACATCAAGGTGCAGTAAACGGCTGTGGAGCTATGCTCCAAAAGTGCATTTCAGCTCCAGACTGTAATTCTAGTGCGTGTACCCATCAGCTCTTCAGTTAAGATATATCTGACAAAAAATGCCTTGCTACTTGAGATTTAGTGACTAAGCAAAACAACGATTTTTTCCTTGCTTCACAGCGGTTCTGTAATATCATCAGTGCATGGGCAACTGTGAACTAAGCATTACACATGAGCTTTATCCCATAGAATCCTTTAGGTTGGAGAAGACCTTTAAGATCATCAAGCCCTACTGTAAACTCAGCACTGCCAAGTCCAATACTTAGATATCTTACAAACATCAGTCATATGAATTGGAGGTTAAAGACTAAAGTAAAAAAATGTTAATTACATCTTTTTTGACTGTTACTCTGTTTTGCCAACAAATAAGGGTAGTGTTCCAAACAAATGACAAAAAATGTTAATCCGCATGGAATGGTGTATATTTTTTAAATTAGTACAAGGATCGGAGGAATGTAAGGATTATTGTCAGAATATCTGATTAATGGCTAGTCAGCATAAAAAAGACAGGTCAAGAGACAGGGAAATTATTACATTATACTCAAAGACACACCAACCCTGACCAAAAGTTGATAATGGAGACAACTGCAAAGAACANGAAGGATTGTAGGATTATCTTCATCTGCAGAAGACAAACATATTTTGTCTTTACATCTTTTGGGCAGGAAATATGTTTGCTGTCTAGAAGCTTAGTTGTTTTATGATGGATTGACTTACCCAAACAACGCCTGAACAAGGATTTTATCTGTTGTGATGAGCTCATTGCTGTTCTGTTTGGAATAAATATCGTCCTGTTTTAGGATTCACAGTCCTTACACTGTGTAAGCATTGTTCAGCAGTAATTAAAATTGTATTATCAACATTATTTTCAGCACAAATGCAGAACATAGCCTCATACAAGCTACTATGAAGAAAATCAACTCTATCACAGCCAAAACAAGTACACTGGGGTATAAAAAGGAACTGATTTCTGAGAAAAGCTTTATTAAACTAGATCCTTATGATGATTAAGAGACAATTAAAGACTGTACTATTCCTCCAGACAAACCAGAAGGACTCACACCTGAGAGGTCTCTGGTGCCTCTTTCCATAACGAGGTATGAGTCCTCTCACTGCAAAGACATCTGACCTCTTATTATGGCTTTTTTTCTGAGTCTTATGCACTATAAAAGTGTTTATATGATATACAGTAAAGTACCAGATTTCAGGCTTAGACTTGTTCCCTAAATTCATGTCATTGGGAGGAAGAAAAAGTCTAATCTTCCAGCATCATTTACTTAATTCTCGGTCTATTCTCTCTTGCTAGATTGAGTAAAATACAAATGGACTCATCTAAATTAGGAGGTACTGGCTGTCTTCTGTTCTGATGAAAATTTCCCCGGCTTTAATGTAGGCTCACTTCTGCAAGTGGCCTAATAACAAGCATCTTTGTACATGCTGCCCTGTGCTAATAGCAGCAGTTTACTCTGCCTTTCTCTTGACTGAGGCCTGCCTGATCATATGTCTTCAGAACAGCTGTTTCAAGCAAAGCAGGCCTTGATCAAATCAGCCAGTGAAATGTACAATATTAGCAGGAGGTCCATCAGTTGAGATGATTATATGCATTTTTTTCTGCAACCTTTCTTTTGGTTCTGAAAAATAGCATTTCTTTTGCATTTGCCTTTCCTTCCTCCAGCCACTTGCAGAAAAACTCAAGTTTTTTGATTTTTCAGTTCTGAAAATCCTTTACGTCAAAGTAGTTGTACAACACATAAAACAGAGTAAAGATGAAGTTATATCATGGAAGAGTGTCAGTAAAAGTGAAGTGAGTATTATTGATTATGGAGCTTGTGGAGATCTGCACTTGAATCCCCAAGGGCTGCTAGTGGTAGTGTGTGAGGCTGTATTCCTTGTTTTGGACATATTCCCAGAATGACCACTGTAAAGTGAGACAGTACAAGTCTTTCATCCCAGCAGGGCTTTTACGGGCTTTGCATTTTCTTTGTTGATGGAATCAGTTTAAGGCTTTTCCATGATATGAATTGGGTTTTTTTGACATTTGTATTATATTATCTACCTCTCCCCTGTCACACCCAAGTACCATTTCCATCTGCGAACTCATTACAATTCTTCCAGTTAGAGTGCAGAAGCCTCTGATAGGAAAAGAATTAGCAGTACTGTCCAACAAGTCCCATAAAGTTAAATGGGTAAGGTTATAAAAATGCAAACCCCCAGCATTTTTTTAAAAGGACAGGGATTTTATTCCAAGGTCTTTTTCACTTTTTAACTAAGTTTTGAGTGCTACAAAATAAAATTTTCTTCTTTCTCTTTTTAAATGCTCCATAACGATCTAGATACACGTTATTTGCCCTGGTGTTTATTTTATTAAGTCTTATAGGCTTCTACAAACATATTTATGTCACTAGGCCCTCACTGAAGTGTGCATAGGTTGTACGAACGGAGTATAAGAGAGCTCCTGGCTTCAGCTTCATAGATAACTTATTGGTTCTCTGCCTGATGAGAGGAAATAAAAATCACATTTAATGGTTGACTGCCAGTGGTGACTTCCAGGCTTTCTCTTCTTTTTAAAAAATCTGTTGTTATAGTTGAGTGTCAAGAGAGTCTTGAAGAGAGAGCTGTAAAACAAAAAAGGCAATCACTAACACTACAAAAATTTAGGATTGAAAACAACCTCTCTCCTTATGGGACTGGGGGACTGAGAATAAAATACGGTATTTCTGGGCCTGAAACTCATGTTATGTGGCTTTTCTATGTTTTTGTTAATAAATAATTTTCTTCACAAGTAACTATTAAAACAGAATATTAACCCAAGGTTTATGTTACTTGGGAGCTTGAAGCTGAGTGCTTTTAAGGTGTTTGGAAGCCTGAGATGAAACCAAAAGAGATAAATCCTGAGTATCAGTATTAACAAGTTACAGCATATAAAATATATTATATTTTTCTAAAATACTTGCCTTATTTTTCAAAAAAAGCATTTTTACTATCTGGTTTTCACCATAACTTGGAAATATACCCATGCTATGTAGACTCGATGAGAAACTACATACCTTCTCAATTAGATGCAATCAAAATGTATCCTTAAAATCAGGTTTTGTACTGATACAAGAAAGTTAGTGTAAAGGTGGTTTTTGTAGCCAAAAGTTTTGGTCCATGTTTGAAGTTCTGAAGTGCTAAAAATGTCTGTCAGACAGTTTTGGTGTTGTTTTAACTTCAGCTTTTTGTTTATCTGACCTGTGAGTTTTTCCATTATATGTCATTATTTACACAACACCATGTTTTTGCACTGGAGGAGAGCATTCTGTTTGCTGTTTGGACTAACTGGTCTGCCCTTCAGAGAGGACTTCACAGAATCACATAGTTGTTAGGGTTGGAAGGGACCTCTGTAGGTCATCTAGTCCAAGCCTCCTGCCAAAGCAAGGTCACCCAGTGCAGGTTACAGAGGGACATGTTGTAAATCACCGGTCACAGCATTGCGAGTTTATTTAAAAGTGGCTTAAAGTACTACTTCTCCCTGAGGTGGCACAAAGGAGAACCTGACAAAAGTTCTTGGGAGGTCAGAAAACAAACTTTACCGGGAGACTTTAGAAGATCAGGAACCTGACAAAATTTCAAGCAAAATTTCAGGCAAAATAAAGCATTTCACAAAGCATTGATTTAGCAAACTCTAAGCCATCCAACCCTAAATTACCCAGACTTCAAGAAGAGGAAATTAGTAGAAAAAAGGAGAGAAAGAGAGAAAAAAGAGAGAGACAAGAAAGATACAGCTATCACCTTTGGATCTAGTGTGGTCTCAGATGCCATGAAATTCAAGGACAGTAGGGATGCGGCCATGTGTGTCTTTGTGCAATGGTTTTTAATCTGCTCTGGCCTCCCGTGGCCACAACTGCCCCTCAGAGGGGCTTCTGGGACTAGGTAGGGACTGGGATAGCCACTCTGGGACTAGGTTGTGGCTCCAAAAGGGACAGGGTGTGAGGCAGAGCACCATTCCACTTTGCAGAACTTGATCTGCCCTTTCCTCCCCACACACATCTTAGTTGTTTTGAGCCAGTAATCATTTTTTCCAGTCTCTCACATACATCCAGGTGGGTTTTGTGATTATTTTCCTGGAAGAAACTCTTGTTTAGGCTACTACTAACTTGAAAAGACTGATTAAGATGGTAAAAAAAAATTTCCAGATCTCATAAAATCATATGGGTTTAATTGCCAGTTGAATACAAAGAAGAGGGGTGTTGATGAAAAAAGCTGCTAGAAGCAGCTCTTCCTCTCTCATGAGAGAATTTTCGTTCTCATAAAAATTATCAGCAATGTTTTATAAACTAAGAACACCTGTGGCCTTGCTAGAGAATTGTTTATTATAGAGTAGAGCAAATATTTTAAGAATGAATGTTTTTAGATCTCAGCCTACCACACCAAAGTGTGGCTATGTATTTGACCAATTATTCTATGAGAAGAAAAACATATAAAAGAAACTGTAGTTAATTAAATAAATCACTATTCTGCTGGGAGAATCAGAAGACTGCCTGATCTCTCTCCTTCTCCCAGACTGTGGGAAAATCAACAGAGAAGTTTTAGCTTGTATGTCTACTGAACATAAAGTGTACATGAAAACAGGAAGTAAATCCTAAATACAAACACTTCACATATTTAACAAATATTATCGTAGTGTTTGAAAGCATGAAAATAAAGGATTTATAACATGATTGTTAAGTACAGCCTGATTAAAGACTGAGTGATACCCATCACAGAGTTAACATCATCAAGAGATAATTGTGTCAGAAGCAATCAAATGTATACGAGAAAAATTAATCCCTCTGACTATGGGTTACAACATGGGACCTCACTATCTAGGCTGCTGGAAAAAATTGCATGCCAACCTCCTTGCTTTTACATATGGTGAGAAGCTTCACACTTGAGCACAGGTAATGGCTGGTGGGAGAGGCAAGAATTGGGAAAAGCAACTATAGTTTTACTGCCATTGATTCAGAGGTGTTGATGTGTTGAGGAATTTTGCCTCTTTGGAACAGGTAATAACGTGAACACAACCTTACAACCAGACACAGGAAAAAGAGGTGGGAAAATGCAAATATGTTGTTGAAATTATGATGTCGTCTTTCCTTACAGGAATAATTTGAAGTAGGATATGAGGTAGCTAAGAGTGATCTTAGATCCTGATTTTTAGCATCTAAAACTGGGTTTGCATTCATGGGGAAATGAAGGGACATGTAACACATTGCTAGCATTAGCAAGTATACTAGGTTGCTCTTATGTGTTTCAACACTGGTACATTGTTTTCCTACCTGTAGATAAAAATGCATCTAATGCATCACATCCTGTGTGAGGTGAAACTCGCCATCCTGATGTGGTTGTTCATCTTGTAATATCATTCTCATGGAAACATTGCAAGGATTTTTACCTGTTTCTTGGAAGCCAGAACATAACAAAGATCAGTTATTGATTATGGAATTGATTATTGCAAAACTGGGGCAAAATATAGAGTAGTGGTTGATATTTCTACTTAAGTATAAATATACATAAACCTTTCTGTTCAAGGGTGACAAACATAGGAATGTTTGGGGATCGTAAGTCTAAAGATACAGAAGTTGGGAACCTGCCAAAATATGCATTACATACCTAAGTATTCTGTATGGCTGCATCTTATTGCCACTTTTATTCAGACTAAATACACAAACTTCTATGGGGTTAAGAAAATACCTAAGTAAGAGTTATAGCAATTTATAAAAATATTTTTCTCTTCCACATTATGTTCATACATATTTTTTAAAACGTAAGTCTTTTCAAAGGAGCAAAAATGCTTAAAGGCTTTACTGTGTATTGTTATATTGTTTTACATTAACCTACAAATTAGTCAGGTAAATTTTTTATAATCTCCACTTTCTGAGATGAGCTATGTTTTGGTTGGCAAATAGAGAGGAACAGGTAAAGAGCCCCTTCCCATTATGCACGGTATGTAAGAGTTTGTCTAAAAGCAGTTTTCACGCTAGGAGCTTATACCTTTCTCATACAGTTTCACTGTCATTTTTGGATATATAGAAGCTTAGGAAGAACAGTTTAAATTAATCAGGATGTAGTCAAAATGGTAGAAACACCAGGCAGTTTTAGTCAGTACTGTTTTCAAGGTGTCTTTTCACAAATCAGGTGTTTTTAATCCAAATTTTTTTTCCATGCTGTGTTTTAAAAGATCAGTTAGAAATGTAATTCTTCTTAAACATTAAAAACTGACTCTTAAAAAATTAATTCAGAAGCTGAAAAAAAAAGACTTTCAGTACTCATCATGTCACTGAGCTGGATTCATTACTGTGATTTTTACAGTCCATTTTTATATCAGTGCAAGTTCCATTGAGGTTTCCATTCTAAAACTGGAGCAGTAGTCAGAGCAGCAGCTCGGATTTCTTGTAGGAAAATAATAAATGTCCAACCAGAGATCTCTGGAGAGCTTAGGTTGAATGATCTTTAAATAATTCTT
>WEIT01005210.1:1175-13839 GCA_013389985.1 Dryoscopus gambensis
ATTAGAAACACTTGTTAATCTCCACACTTGCTCATACCAACCTGTTTTTGTACATTTGCTCAAGTCCTAGAGTATCTAGGATCCTCCTGGTGTCTTTAAATGAGCCTAAGATGTCACTGGTGTGCTTTAATGACATACTAAGAGAGAAAACCTGCATTAAAATTCATATGGTCCAAAGAGGTTTGAAGTTTAGATTCTGTGAAAAGTAGGAAGATTTCCTTTTCTATTACAAAGCTGAGGAATGGAGATGCAAGAATGAAGTGAGTTCCTGAAATCATACAGATTAACTATGCAGAATAAGAAATTGAATATGTCATCACCTTTGAATCATTTTTGCTAATCATATCTCTGTTTCCTAAGCTGATAAAGGAAGATCTGAGATATGCAGAGCACTTTCTTCCTTCCACTATATAAATATTATTGTAATATTCAGAGGTGAAAAAAATCAACACATTTTTAAATACAAAATCTTTAAAGTTATTCTAAGTATCCAATAATCATCTGAAATTTTCATTTTGTCAGGTTACATCGAGGCAAAGAGCACAAAGCATCGAGAAAATGAAAAGGGAATATTTCTGAGACTGCACAAGAATGGACAAAACAGTGTGGTGTTGGAAACCACAGCTGAAGCTTATTGGAGATCCACTTTCTTGAATGATTTCTGTAACTCTCATATTACACTGGTCAAGGCTAGATATTTTGCTTTTTATACACATCTTTGAAAATGTGGTTTACACTGAGTGCCTTTGTATGATACCCACATTCACATCCACACAAAACATTGATCTGCTTTCTAAACCTATAGCTTCTGGACAGGTCAGGAGACAGAGTTTTGCTGACTAGCAAAGTGGGAGCCCAGCCTTTTGTCCCAACACTAGACCGTGCGAGGTGCAGGATGATAGCTGGACTCAGAGAACTGCACCATTTTCAAATTAACTGCCTTTATGTCAACTAAAAATCCACACAGCAGAGGTAAAGCAAATATTCTGGTTTAAAAAATTCTGCATCAAAAAGTTTATGATATGGATTAGCCAGAGCTTCCTGGAAGCTTCATATTGGACTGCACAGTTGTGCTTACTACTTCCCAAAGTACACCTTCATATTTGATACTACCAACACAGTACACCAAAATGCTGACAGACAGCTGCACCACAACCACTCTCAACTAAAGCTATTCCTTCTGGAGAAAAGAAACCCCTCAGCCTACAGCTGGACTGACACAATCCTTTATCTGGACCAACAGAGTCTGTATTGTCACTGTGTACCACACACCAGAAAGAATTTATGTACCTGAGAGAGGAAAAGCTTTCAGAATAATTTTATTGGACCTCTGGTCTTTTTGACAGAGTATCTAGGAGAAACAAAGATAGTAAACATAGGGCACCGACCAGAAATATTTTGAGGATAAGTTCTGCTTTGCTTGTAGGTAGCCCCTTTATTTCTCAGTTTTCTTGTGCCCTAACCTGTCAGCTTCCCAGAATCCAGATGAAATTCTATTGCAAAGAAGTTAAGAGTTGAAAAGTCTGTGTTAGTAGGGATTAGAAGGGTGGCAGTTAAAATCATTAACTTCACACATTTTTTGTATTCCTACTATTAGAAAGAGCCTAAACCCCCTTTATTTTGTCCTCTCTACAAGCACAGGAAAAACCCTTGTTTTCACCAATGATCTTGCAATCTAAATATTGCAAGAGACAAGAAATGGGATACAAGAAAACAATGAAAAAAAGATAGTGTAATATGAATATTTCAAGGACTGTTGCAAACACATGTTGAAACAAAACAAGAATTTTGAGGAGGGATGCCTTCGGAATAGCAAAAGCCTCCTGAGCTTCAAAAAAAGCATGGGGAAAAGCTGAAAAAGAAAGGCTGAAAAACTAGCACACAAGAAATGAAAACAGGTTTAATGAGGATATGAATTAGCTCCTGGGATGAGAGTCAGTACAGAAAATATGTATAGATGATAAGACAGAAGAAAAGCCACTTGGAAGCAGCAAGATGCTTTTGTACAGTATTAAGTATTCCTACTACTATTTTTTCTGGCCTACTATGGATACAGATAAGAACTGCAAAGTTTTATGGATTTACATTTTACAGAAGATTGAGTATGTGAACGTATACAGTATATTATGTTCGTTCCAGCTTGACTTTGCAAAAAAAGTCCAGGCTGGTTTATACTATGAATATTTATCACTATTCTACTTTACATAATATATACATAGGTTTATATATAGGTTGGAATTCTTAATATTGAGTCAATTATATGGAATTTTACAGACTAGAAAGCATATGAGCTACTTGTGAAATATTTCCTGAAAAGCATTAGTGAATGTAAATTCATTTGAGATTTCCATCAGATATTCTGACTACTGTCATTCTATTGGCATGTATGCTTCACTGGAGAAACTGATAAATTTGGAATTAAAAATATTATCAATAACTCTCTTTCTACTCTCAGTATAGATTTCTTTCAGTTAACTTTATTCTTTGTCAATCAAGTTAAAACAATGATGTCTCAAAAGGAAGACAACTTAGCATATGTATCTATTATTCCTTCTATAATGTAGTACTCCGACTGGTTTTCATGGGAATTATGCATATGAAAGGATTGCATTATTAGGCTAGATTAGGAGAAGACATTTAGAAATACTTAACTCATCATACCACTTCAGAACCTCATATTTATAATGGTACTTGAGCCTGAAGCAATATAAACAAAAGCATAAAATACAGCTCCTGGAAATATACTATGGATGGATTTTTCTTAACTTTTTTCACTAAAAACTGAACTGAATTAAAACTATTTTCCTCACTTTTTGATATATGACCAAATAAAGAAATATGAATCAGATCACTCCAAAAGACTTGCAATATGCCTAAACCAGAGAAGTTACATGCCAGTAAGAGGACAGGAAAAGGGCTGCATTGCAAATATATGAACTAGATGTCTGTGTAATCACATAAAGGTCCTTAAAATTTTTCTTGGTAGCCTTATGTACATTTTAACAGATTATATCTACCCTGATCCTCTGGAAGCATAGCCAGTCATCTTTAACTCTTCAGAGACATGATTTCCATTTTGACTTCAGAAGTGTTGTTCTCCTCTCATGACATGACGACTCAAGGACAGTATGAATTATCTTCCTCTGACCCATGAAAGATATTGGGCCCTTCCTTTCTCAGAGCTAAAAATGAATGGACCTCCACTTTACTCTAATAGATTGGGTAGACAACAATTGGTTCTTTCCCAGATGCATAGCTCAGGTGTAGAGTCAATCTCCTAGGCTAGTCAGGATGGGCATATTTTCTAAATGGTTCTTTTTTTTTTTAAGCTAAAACATACTCCTGCACGGCTAACCCTGGACTGTAATTTTTGATTGCTAATAACACCCTTGCCACTTTCATAAAAAAGTGTTCTCATCTGCCTGTCACAGTGCCTCAAATTCAGATTGTCCAATCTGACTGGAAAAGTTCAGATTTTTAACTTCCAGCCTCCCAAGCTACTTTGTAACATGGTCACTGGGTAAAATTTTGACTCTACAGTAGCAGTAGTACTTCTACAACTTGAAACAACTCTCTGAGGACTGAACATTTCAGATATTCTTTTCAGTTTGATGGCTCACATCCGGACATCACTAATCAGGTCAGTCACACGTATCTATCTTGTGAGATAAGAGTATTGGAAACAATATCCGTGAAGACTCCTGCTAGAAGCATAAATCCTTGAATTAAAACACGTTGTACCTTTTCAAATTGTACTAAAGATACCCTAGACTGTATCCTGGGTTAACAGATGTCTTTGTATCTACAACATGCAAGTCATTGTGTTAAATTTTTCTTAGCGAAACTAGATTTTCTTAAGAAGTGACAAACCCCATTTCATTAAGTGAAAATAAAGACCTTATATGGCATTTGAAATCATGGCTTATTCTAGAACACTGCATTTCAAGAAGTAGAAATAATGAGAGCCCAGAGCACAGCAACAAGAATTAAAGAAATACAGGAAAAATGTTGGGTTTTTTTCTATAAAGAAGAAAACAAAAACCAGAGATTGTTTAAAAGAATAACACAGTGGAAACATGACTAAGAATCTCAAATATGTAAGAGTCTGGAGCAAAGAGGAAAATAAAATCCCTGTAACCACTAATTAACAAAAGCTAATGGGTTCAACTAATTTACTTTTAGCACACTAAGTTTAAGATCAGAAAGCACAAAAAAACATTTTAATGGGAAGACTAGCGAAATCCTGGAATAGATAACTTACTTAGGTAAGTAATCATAGCAAATCTCTAGGCAGACAGGAAAGTGCTCACTTAAAAAGACAACTTTCATTGATCCTGGCTTTGGAGGAAGAGTGAGGGGGCAGATATGACGCCTTTTTGGGATAATTTTCAACTGTATGATTCCATGCTGAAGTGACCAAAGAAATGCAGCTGTGTAGTGACTCACTTGCTGTGGGATCTTGACTTGGGAGGAAAGTCTTATTCTGGAAAAGACCAAATCAAGTTCTTCAGGTATACAATCACTTGAAATCTGATACAATCTATGGCACACCTAGCTACCTAGATCCAATCTGCACCTTTATTCAACAGTTTAATGACAACTATTTTCAGGGCTGGACTATATACAATCAATGTCTGATGTAGCCACAGGATATAGGATTTTGCTTGCTAAGAGGAATTACTTAGTAACATGTCCTATGGCCTTGAGGCCAGACAACACTAGCAACAGCTGCTAATAACACTGAATTCCAAGTGTAGACTCTGCTGAAAATTTTAAAGGAATTAGTTTTACAATATTTTGCTTTAAAAATCTCGATGTATTCCAAATTCTTATTCTCATATATCTACTTTACTATTAAGTTGGGATCTTTGTGTTTTGTTTGCTTGTTTTTCATTTAAGCCTAAAACTTTTTATTGACAGATCAACTTTAATAATTAGAATCACAATCGTGTAAAAAGGCCACAAGTCTCTGGAGTCTTTGGAGAGTTAACACAAAGTAAGTAAAGAACCTTCTTTAGTCAGTTATTTTGTTTCCAGTAAAAATGTCTGACTAATGGGAGAACACAGGACAAATATACAGCTCCCAGTCTGATTAGTGACATAGACTAAAACTATGATTTTCCAGCTTCATTTCAATATTCTTTTCTGTAACAAGCAGCATGTAGAAGTAGGAAAGTTACATAGCCATGCATATTCCCTACATTTAAATCACTTGATCTAACACCAGGTAAATGCTCCAAGAAAAAAAAGAACAAACCTGCATCACAGTTCATCTTTTGGATGGTGAGAACTAAACTATTAGAAAATAAAGTTTTCTAAAATGTATAAAGACAATGACAGCTGAAATAGGTACAACAGCAATATAGCGAGTATCAGGTGTTCTCAAAGTTTCCACACATAACAAAGTAGCTCCATCTTAATTTGACGAAGTTATGAACGTCAGTGCTTCAAATGAAATCTTTTAAAATACATCTCACCTATAAATTATTGCTCTCTGATAGCCTGTACATTACTGCCCTTTTCACAACCACTGCAAAGAGGCACCAAACGCAACTCCGCCTCCACCCTCTGATCAGTAAAGTTGCCAAAAACACGGTCCCGGAGTGAACAAGCCCCGGGTTGCCCCTTCAGGCTGTCCGCGGCGTACTCACCATGGCGGGCTAGTTTTGAAGACTTTCTTCCCCTCCCCCTGCACCTACGCACAATGAGTGAGAATGGAGAGCAGTTTCAGCATTAAATTTGAACTTCCCTGCTTTTGTTAGCATGAGTCACCACCTTAACATTATCTCAGCTGTAGACTTTTATCTGTGAATATCTAAGCCCTGTCTTGTGGAAAACTAATTACTGAGCCACTGAGAGGCTTCATAATGTCCTGCATTTAAGTCTTGAACATCATACATAATGCATAGGAAGCAGTCGCTGCACTCTGATTACAGAACACTGTCATTAAGAGAGCAAATTAAAGATGTGAATAATTCACTGGCTGAGCTTATTGTCAGTGCTGCATTGTGAAATTAGAATTTCTAATAAGTACTGCAATTTTTTTAACCCAATTAACACAGAGAACATCTTGAGTCTGATTAGTACAATAAAAATTATTACCTTATTCTTTTGCTTCACAACAGCCAAATTAAATACTGTACTTAATTATGCAGCATTCATTGCTTCTGTGCTAGAAATAATAATAATAAAAAATCCTCACTATCGCTTTAATAAGACTTCCAATATTTAGAGTGCAACTGAAAAATAGAGCATATGAATCTCCTGCACAATTTCTTATCACAAAGTTACTGGCTTTTTTTTTTACAGACTTTGAAAATAAGGTTTAATATCAGCAGCCAACCATGATGTCACTGCTGAAGTCTTCTCTGGAAACAAAAAGGTATTCAAAAAAAATTCCACAAAACGACCCTTCTGAACAAGCTCTGAATATATCTTGTAAATTAACTTTCTTGGGGTTGATGTGAAGGTAGAAAAAAACCCCATTACCTCTTACTGCCTTGAAATCGCATACACAAATATACAAACATAGAAACATGTACACACACACACACACACACACATGTATATATAGATTGTTTCAGAAAAGATGCTTAGGAAATATACTAGGAAAAAATAGGAGCTGGATGAGCTCTCTTACCTCAGTTCCCTCTTGGCACGGGATAGATAACATCGTTTCATCCCAGAAAGGAGAAAAGTCCGATTCAACATCCAGCGTGTTGATTTTTCCCCACACGATGCCTGCTGCCATGTTAAATAAAGAAAATGATCACTGAGGATGCAGCTTTTGTCTCCAAATATTTGAATACTGCCTTTTAGTGACAAGGACCCCAGGAACCTTCGCACATCTGGCAGCAGACACCACTGGCTGCTGCTGTTGCAAAGGGATTTTTCCTCAATCCTATTTCATTTCCAGCTCCTTTTTCTTCCCCATCCTGAGGAAGTTTAATCACCAAGCATGGCTGGGAAAGAAAAAAAAGAAGAAAAGGGGAAAAAAAAAAAGGAAAGGTGGCATTGCAATCACGAGCTTTCTTGGTTTTGTCCTAGAGACAGGGACTGCAGCAACCACCTTGCATCTTTGTCTAGTTATTTTAGCATGTGCGTGCAAGAGGGGAGGAAAAAAAAGACTGAAAATTATTCAGGCATAATGCAATACACATAAAGAGACAAAAAGACAAGGAGAGAAAGAGAGGGGAAGAGAAAGAGGGAGAGTGAGGGAGGGAGAGGAAACAGAAAGACTAAGAGAGGGAGAGGGGGCTGTCAGTGCAGATAAATCTGCATATGGAAATCAGGGTTATCCTGGGTACAGTTTTATTTAACCATGATGTACTGTTTTTTTAATTAGACAGGAATTTAAAGAAGGAAATGAGAGATTCTTACAGACACAGGAGCAAACGAAGCATTTTAAATCACAGCAAAGGTTTCAGAGCAAGCTGTAGCACCAACAGAAAACTTTTTATAGCAACTTTCTTATTGGAAGGAAGTTTTGTGCACTGCTGCTATTTTGTGCCCAAAATCCAGGCAAAACTGGAAAAGCATTTATTTTGAAACAAAATCAAACCACGGCAATACAAAATAATACAACACTTTTTAAAAAAGACCCAGAGGCCACTAGGTGCACAGTATGCACTTTAAGCTAAGTTATGCCAGGCACAGGTTTTAGGACTTTTGCCCTGGCCCCCATTCTGTGGTGACTGTCACACCCAATGGAGGTGCTTCAGTAGAGGATAGGAGTGATACCTAGCTTGAATTTCAAATCCACTAAACATCACTTCCCAAGCTTGATGAGAATTGCATATGTTGGGGATACGAGCATTTTCTGACAGACATGGGAAGGTTGGATCTGGATCTGTAAGACATCGGAAAAGACCGAGAGAACCTCTTGCCTGTCTCTGTGAGAGAGCATTTGCATGAGTGAACTGAGAAGGCTGAGGAGAAGGGAAATGAGGTTCAGGTGAAGTCTAGACAAGAAAGACAACAGACAAAGGTAGGGGACAGTTGCAGTACAAGGGAACTTACGGGAAAGATGGGGCAAGTCTACTTATAAGAGCATATAGTGACAGGACAAGGGGGAATGGGTTCAATTTGAGAGTAGGTTTAGATTAGGCATCAGGAAAAAAATCTTTACTGTGAGGGTGGTGAAGCACTGCAACAGGTGGAACAGCGATGTTGTGGATGCCCCATCCCTGGAGGTGTTCTAGCCCAGGATGAGGCTCTGAACACCCTGGTGTACTTGAAGTCACCACAGGAGGATTGGAAGTAGACGATCTTTAAGGTCCCTTCCAACCCAAGCCATTCCATGATTCCATGATTCTGTGAGCACAAGGGAGGCAGACTAACAGCAGCGGCAAGATGGTGGCGTTCCTGTGCGAGGTGACCAGAAACCACTTGTGGTGGCTGACCCGCCAAGGCACACCAGCCTACGCAGGAAAACCGGGCGGCCTCTCAGCACTGGGAGGAGCGGCGGGCGGTGCTTCGCCCTGGGATGGGCGGGGAGGGAACGGGGAAAGGAAGGGGGAGCGGGCGGGAGCGAGCGGGCGCTGCGTGCCGGGGAGGAGGTGGAGCGGGAGCAGGAAGCAGGGCCGGGGAGGAGCGGCCGGCGGCCAATGGGCGCCCTCGCGCCTGCGCAGNGGCCTGGCGGGGAAGCGTCTCCGGGGAGGGAACCGAGGCCGAGGCGTTACACGTGGAGGTCGTGTTGGTGGGCGCGCCCCGGGGCCCCACAGTGCTGCTCGCCGGCTGCCGCCGCTTTGCAGCTCCTGCCTGCGGACTGCAGCCGCCTGGAAGGTTTTGCTTGGAGGCCAAGGAGGTTGAGGTGCTTAAAGTCATTAATTGTTTCCACTGGGTCCGGGATGTGATAGACAAGTACGGAACTGATGGGAATTATTGCCGGGAAGAGCTGCCCTTTCATGTAACTCTTCCCCCACGGTTTTGTGTCGTGTGGAGCGATTTTGATACCCCAAACTGAACAGGCTTTCCTTAGGAACTCTTGTGGTTGAGGGCATTCCCTTCAGCTGGCTCGCCAGCTGTGCCAATACCCGTACATAGGGTCCTGCTGTAAACTGGAGCACTGAAGTCATTCTTTCCCTACTTGCACAGCCCCCTGCTCTGCAGGAATGTGAATGGATGTGAGAAAGTAGAATAGAAACTGTATTCTTCTTTTTTTTCCCTTGAGCTTATTTTTTAATTAAGCCTCTGTATTACCAATCTCTTAGCCATGGTATGAACTAGTTTCTGCAAGAACCATATCAAAATATGCCAGCAAAGAAGTTGAAAACTTTAATTTAGAGTTTTAGTTATATTGTTTGCATATTTTTAGAGGACTCTCTGACACTTGTTGCCTAGTTCTGCTCTTTCAATAGATTGTATAAAATATGAATTCACTATTATTAACTATACAGTGAAATTCTTTTGAACATGGTAATCTTTCTTTGGTTTTGTTTCTCTTTTTTCAGATTCCTGGGTAGTTAGACTTTTCTTTTGATAGGAACTTCCAACTGTGTCAGAATCGGCCATACAGTAATTTTCTAAGCTTTAAAACTTTAGTGTTTCAGAGTTCCATAATTATCATGTGGAATGTATTCACTGTTTCCTAGGAGGAACTTAATATGCCTTAAAGTTACAGACAGCCTGTAACGCATGATGTATTTCTACAGCATAGCTACGCTGGTCAAAAAATGAAGTGTTGCTGGAAGTAGCTTTGTAATGCATTCTTGCCTCTTGTTATAACCTACTGCTAGTCTAACCTCATCACTAATTAATTTAGAGAGCTAAACCAGAAGATGATGTACCTGTTTGGGATCTTTTAAAGTCATTGTTGTGTCTCTTGAATGGATTCTGTTCAGTGAGGAAGATGTGGCTGCACAAAGTGGCAGAATTGGCTGACAGGGCAATGTAACTGTGATTGCCTTTCTTGGTGGCATCTCTCAGCTTTTAGTTGAGTATTACAGGTGGTCAGATCTGTGTCCTCACTTGAGCTGAAGAATGACATGGAGTTGTAACAATGAGAAATTTATTTGAAGAAATGCTGTGAGTATTTTTGTATTTATCTATTTATTTTCTAGGTCAGGTGAAAACAATGGAGGATGACTTTGGGGCTTCATCCACACCCCCGTTTCTCACTGAAAGCTTGGAGCTGGCTATGGAAGTGGAGCATGAGAGCTCAAGGCCATCTTGCTTTTCTTGTGCTTTTGACAACCAAAATGGAGGGAGAAGATTCTCTTCAGAGTCTTATTTAGCAAGTGGATCTCTTAAGAGGTATGGGATTTTCTTGAATTACAAGTATAAAAGCCTTCTAAAATGTTCTTTCCACTCATGTTTGGTGCCTCTGAATGCTGACAGGTTTCCAAATCAGTTTGTTCTTCAGCTCTTCTGATCCTGAAATCAACTTGGTGATACCAAAATGAGAAAGGCTGTTGTGTTGATAAGCAGCTTTGAACGGTGCTCTGGATGCAGTTCCTAGCTTTCTGAACTTATTTTTAAGATACTGTAACAGACATTTACAAGCCTGTTAGAATACTTCAAAACTGGCCTGCCGGGCAGCAGCATCTGCAATCACTTACATTTCTGAGCAGGCTTCAGCACTGCTTTTTCTGGTCTTGTGCTCTATTAAATGCTGGCCACTTTTCTCTCTTTTCCACTTGATGGAAACAAACCTGCTCTGTCTTCCCCCTGTTGCTGGGGTTGTCCTTTGTAGCTTTAAGACCATCTTTCTCAAAGCTTCACACTTGCATACATTCTGGATTTATGGGCCTGAAGTCATATGCATAGCAAGTAAGTATTTTCTGTGAGGTTTTAAAACATTACTTTGGTTTCAGTCATCTGCCTTATTGTCTGTCATTCAGCTTAGTTTACTGTGCTATTTGTTCAACCTACAGGGGTTGTCTTGTTTTTCCTACAAAAGCCTAATCTTTCTGTCTGTCTGTCCTCCTGACAGGCTTCATGTTTGGTGTTGTTACTTTTTTTTTCCACAGTCTTTTCTGTAAAGGCTTAAAGGGGGCTCCACTGCACCTCCCCCATTCTCTGCCTTATTTATCATATATTTTAGTTGCATCAGAGCATGTTCATTCAAATTTATATCAAGTAGATGATTGAGGGATCCTGTATCTGCATGAGCGTATCAGTCATGGATTCCACATTGACAAAGAAACATTTCAGCTCAAGTTTTTTCTGTCATTAAAACCTCACTCAGGAGCTTGCGTGTAGACAGGTTTCCCAGTCACTGTAGTTGTGATAACACTGTTCTTCTGCTGTCTATTTACATTGTAATAAATAGACAGATTTATTGGATTGCGAAGTCCTAGAAAAGCCTCCACGCGAGGGACTCCACTGTCTTCATTGCTTGGAAATGTGGTAGCTGAATTTAATTGCTAGAGGCTTCAAAACAGTCCGGTATTCAAGAAGTTACCAAGTGTTATGGGAGGCTGAGCCAATTATTCAGTAGATTCTCTCTTTGTCTCTCAGAATGAAATTGGAAATAGTGCATAGTTCAAATAGAATATGAATTTGGTGTGTAATATAATGGAAACTAAGTGCTTGCCTAGTATATTTTTCAAATTTTTAAAATGAAAATATTTTTTACATATTACTAAGTTAAGGGTAATCTGTGTGGGATTATTTTATGAAAGGCAGTGGGAAAATTGTGAAATAATTTACTGTGCTGTCATTATGTAGTTTGCTGTGATTTTTTTTTAAAGCATGTTAATGAAATATTCTTTTATTTGCACAATTATAATGTTTTAACAATACAGATGTCTGATTTTTTTCCACTTTGAGCGAAATGGTAATTCTGATGTTTTTTTATTTTCTTTAGCCAGAGCAAAGGGTAGTTATGGCCTAGTGTTAAAAGTTATAATGAGAAGGTCGCATGTTGACCCTCATCAGTTCATCTGCCTAAAAGTGTGCTTTTAGCAGTGTTTTCATTATAAATATTATTAAATGTATAGAAATGAACAAATGTATGTTCCAGCATTAGTTACTAGGTATGTAGTGTGCACTGGGACATATCCCAAGCATACAGAGCAGCGTGTTATCTTACATAACAGCCTCTTCTCTAAGTACAGTCTGTATTTTATGTCTCAGCCCCTTTGTAAGTATGAAGATACTTCAAGGTGGTAGCTTGTTAATTTTGGTTTCCAAAATATACTGTGACCTGTGACTATATCCTGTTTTTATGCTTGTGAAGCTGGAAGCTGTCATATTACTATAGATCATACTGCTCTAAAAGGTACAACTCTTTGAGACATCTGTCATGTACATGTTGCTGATACATTCAGAAAGTATTGGTGGTACATAAGCCAACTGTAGATATTGTACATCATAGGTTTATTACTGGAAAATGCATGAATATTGTTGGCTCTATTTTGCAGGGTTTTGCTGAGACTAGATCCTTCTCCAAATGACTATGAAGAAAGTACAGTGGAATTGTTTGGCTTTCAGTGGGTTACTGAAACGGCATTAGTTGAATCCTGTGGATTTCTCTTCGGATTACTTAGGTATGATAATGTTGTATTTTATAATTAATCCATATCTGTAGTTATATCTACTGGGCATAGCAAACTCTTCACATTTTTATTAGTAACATCATAAGAGACTGTGAGATATGCAATGCATCTAAAAAAGATTAATGCTGTCTGTTTAATGCTCCAGTAAGTGATGGATAAGACGC
>WEIT01005211.1:15199-34103 GCA_013389985.1 Dryoscopus gambensis
GAGGAGGACGAGGAGGAGGAGGAGGAGGAGGAGGACGAGGGTGTCAGTGACAGCAGAGAGTGACCAGCCCGGCCCTGCTTCCTCCTCGTAGGGGAAACCTGCAACAAAATCAGATCCTGTCACTTCCTGGCCCAGCCTCCCTCTTCCCTGAGTAGCTGGGAAGGAGGTGTGGGAGAGGAGCATCACTTTGGGGTGGGGGTGGTGGCCGTGCCCTGCCTCTGCTGGGGAGGGAGCTGTAGGCCCGTGGGGCAGGCCGGGCACCCGAGGAGGGCACGTGGAGCCATCCCTCATCCCCTCATCCCAAGGCAGGGCTCTCGTGTCCCCCCAGCCGGGGGTGGTGTCACCCTCCTGCCCCAAAGGGAGCAGGGAGGGGCAGAGGGGCCTGCAAGGGAGGGAACCCCTCGTGTGGGGACCAGGGGCCTCTGCTGGGCCCTGCTGGGGTGCCTCCTGCACTGCTGGGTCCAGCTCTGGAATTCTCAGCACAGGAAATCATGGAGCTGCTGGAGAGAGTCCAGAGGAGGCCCCGGAGCTGCTCCAGGGCTGGAGCCCCTCTGGAGCCAGGCTGGCAGAGCTGGGGGTGCTCACCTGGAGAGGAGAAGCTCCAGGGAGAGCTCAGAGCCCCTGGCAGGGCCTGAAGGGGCTCCAGGAGAGCTGCAGAGGGACTGGGGACAAGGGCTGGAGGGACAGGAGCCAGGGAATGGCTTCCCAGTGCCAGAGGGCAGGGCTGGGTGGGATCTTGGGCAGGAATTGTTCCCTGGCAGGGTGGGCAGGCCCTGGCACAGGGTGCCCAGAGCAGCTGGGGCTGCCCCTGGATCCCTGGCAGTGCCCAAGGCCAGGCTGGACACTGGGGCTGGGAGCAGCCTGGGACAGTGGGAGGTGTCCCTGCTCGTGGAATGGGATGAGCTTTAGAGTCCCTCCCAAACCAGGCCGTTTTACAATTAATTTTAGGGAATGTCAGAGTCTGTGTGGGCCCCAGTCCCTTCCCAGTCCCACCAGGGTGGTTCCAGGGAAGGTCCTGTCTCCATCAGAGCAGATCCATTGTTCCAGAAACAAATCTGTAACTTCTATTTGACTTTGGGGGGCCTTGACAGTGCCTGTGACAGGGAGATTATTATTTAATATATATTTTAAAGAGCTCCAGCTCTGTGTAGGAATTCTCTTTGCCCTCCCAGATCTGTCAGTAGCCACAGATTTCATTTTCCCCAGTTCAATGACGACCTGTGGAGTGACGGGATCCCTCAGGAAGTTTTCTCTGGAAGGTGACAAAGGACATTTCACAGCACAGGGCCGTGCAGATCCCTTAAAACTGTAGTCCTGGAAGCCTTTTGGGTTTAAATTGGCCTTATCATTGTTTTGAGGAAAGAAATACTGAAATAAGGCTGGGGAGCAGAAAATACACTTTCCTCTTCCAATGAATTTTCCCTTTTCCTTGGAAAAGCTGCTGCTGCAGCCCTTGGGCAGGAATAGATGAGGTCTGACATGTTTCTGTCCAGATCTTTATCTGTGGCATGGTAACCCCTCAAAATCAGGGGGAAGGACCAGAGCTGTACAAACCCCCAGCTGCAGAGTGCTCTGGGCTCCTGAGCAAGAGGGAAGGAGAAATCATTCCGAATTCCTTCAATAATTCCGAATTCCTTCAACAATTCAGAGATCATTTGGTGCCCTCTGGCCCCACAGCTCCTGGCAGCCCCAGGCCCTGGCTCTGCCAAGGGGACGGGAGGTGACTGGGGCCCTCTCCAGCTCCATCCCCCATCCCAAGGATGGCCCCCCTCAAAGAGGCCTTGGCCAGTCCCTTTGGGACGGGACCTCCAGTTCAGCCCAGACCCTGTGGGAATAATTTTGGATTGAGGTTTTCCAAGTCACTCTACTAAGGATGGGCTACCAGGAAAACCCCAGCCCAGAGGGGGACATTAATTCACCTGCTGATATCCCAGCATTAATGCAATCCCAAAGTCCTAAAAGCAAAGGTTTGAAGCACCTGATCCCCCCCATCTGCACATCCTCTGCCAGGATCCAAAGCTTCCCTTGGCCAGGCCACAGCCCAGGGATGCAGCAAAGGCTCTGGAGCTGTGGGATTTGCTCCAGCTGGGAAAACTGGGTGCCCTTTGCAGCCAGTGCCTGAGATGCAATTTAGACTGAAGAAAAACCCCCCAGTGTTAAATTAAAAATGTGCTGACAGGTGCAGCTTTGGAAGGGGCTGGATGGGGACGCTTCCAACCCACAGAACGAGGTTAAATGGAATTCCCTTCCTGCAGAGGAATTCTGAGCCCTCAGCAGAGGCACCGGGGCTGGAGAGCTCATTCTGGGGAGGCTGATTCAGAGGGGTCACCCCTGACCACCACTCACAGCTTTAATGACCAGACAGAGGAAATTCGAATTAGTGCTGAGCAGAGCTGGAGTTCATTGTGCCCAAGTGTCCTGGGAGGGTTCCTACCCTGAGCTACAAACTCAGGGCAGCCTCCTGACTGAGGCCCTGGCACAGGGTGCCCAGAGCAGCTGGGGCTGCCCCTGGATCCCTGGCAGTGCCCAAGGCCAGGCTGGACACTGGGGCTGGGAGCAGCCTGGGGCAGTGGGAGGTGTCCCTGCCATGGCAGGGGTGGCACTGGATGGGCTTTATCTCCCTTGCAACCCAACCCATTCTGGGATTCTGCGATCCCCTGGGAGCAAGTTGGGGCTATCAGCTCCCACAGGCTGGACAGAATCCTCTGGGATTGAGGCAGAGGGAGGAAGGTGAGACTCTGGATCAAGCTCAAACGAACTCTTCCCAGGAGCACACAGAATCCCAGGATGGTTTGTGTTGGAAGGGACCTTAAAGCCCACCCAGTGCCACCCCTGCCATGGCAGGGACACCTCCCACTGCCCCAGGCTGCTCCCAGCCCCAGTGTCCAGCCTGGCCTTGAATCACCACATCACTGGAGGTTGATCCTCCCAGTAGTTAAGGTATTGAAAACCTGACCTGCTTGCACTGATTTCCTTTGGCAGAGTGTTCCCTCAGCAGAAATATCATTGAACCTTTGGCTTTTCCTCCACTGAATCCAACCACCTCAGAGGGCACTTTACACCCCCATTTTTATCAGCATTTTATCACAAAATGCCAAAATCCCTGAGGCTGGAAAAGCCCTCCCAGCCCAGCCAGGCCCAGCCGTGCCCGATGCCCACCTTGGCCCCAGCCCAGAGCACTGAGTGCCACCTCCAGGCACTCCTGGGGCACCTCCAGGGATGGGCACTCCAAACCTCCCTGGGCAGCCCCTGCCAAGGCCTGAGCTCCCTTTCCACGGAGAAAGATCTCCCAGTACACTGAGAAGCAGAGAGTTTTCTGCTCAGAAACCAATTTTGGTGGAGGCATTGTCATGAGAATGAAAGATCAAAGATGCCCCAGTGGTGCAGGAAAAAGGACCTGTCCAAACACCCTCTCCAAGCTCCCAGGAGTTTGCACCAAATTGCTGGGCGATGTCAGGGAAGGAGGGTCCTCCATGCGCAAGGAAGGACCTCAAAAATACCCCCAGTTCAGGAAAAGCCAAATCACAGGGGCAGGGAACCTTCTGTCCTGGGAAGCAAAACTGAAAAAGGCCTTTCTGTTAATTGAGCTGAAATAATTGAAGCTTTCTGCCTGTGCCTGCCCAGCACGTGAGCCCCAGCCTTGCCTCCCTTATCAAGGAAGTTTTTCAGAGGCAGCAGCAGCCCTGAGTAATTTCTTTATCTCATTTCCTCCTCTTTACAAGTGCCTGTGCTATGGTGTGAGGCCCAGATAAGCTTTTCTCTCCAGGCAGCCCCGCGTGTCTTCCTGCTGGGCTGGTTTTCCCCGAGCAGGCTCCAGATGGGAGCAGCATGAGCTCATTCCCACCCTTCCCAAACCTCTGCAGCCTCAGTTCCTGCTCCACTGATTCCCAGTGGAGTGAGAGGGCCGGGAGTGCCCCTGGATGTGCAGCTGCACCCCTGCAGCCTTCGCTGGAGAATTGGAGTGGATTTGCTCCATCCTGAGCTTCTCATCCCTCCTTACCCCAGTTTTCCATGGATTTAACCATGGCAGCGGGAGCAAATTCATGCCAAGCTTGGTGTAAGCAAAGCCAAACCTCATTCATGGCCTTCAGGCAGAGCCAGAACCTTTGTAATTGCTCCCAAAATACCTTCCTGAGCAGCAGCAGAGGAGCTACGTCATGGAATCAGGGAATGATTTGGGTTGGGAGGGACCGTAAGGATCATCCAATTCCACGGGTGGGGATTTCCACTCTCCCAGGTTGTTCCAGCCCAGCCTTGGACACTTCCAGGGATCCAGGGGCAGCCACAGCTCCTCCTGGACTAGGGGAAGGTGTCCCTGCCCGTGGCAGGGGTGGCACTGGATGAGCTTTAGGGTGCCTCCCATCCCCAATCCATTCTGGGATTCCATGGTCATTCCCTGGTCATTCCCTGGTCATTCCGCGGTCAGCACGCGGGGTTAGTGCACTGTTCATGTTCCTCCTCTGCTCACCCGTGTGGGCTGAGCTTACGCCAATCCAGTCCGCGAGCACCGAAATCCTCACCTGGGAGCAGCACCCGGCTGGGGAGGAGAGCACCGAGTCCCTTCTTCCAGGCAAATCCTTCCCTTCCTTCTCCCTGTCGGCACCGTGCGCTCACTGGAACTTCACGGGATCGCTGAGGTGGGAAGAGACCTCCAAGACCGAGCCCAACACTGCGCCAAGGTTGGTCCTCCTCAGCTCCTGCTCAGCTAAAAACTCCCACGGAGCTGAGGCACGCGAGGGCTGGAGGAAGTGCTGCTGCTGATGCATCGATTTTGGAGTGATCCTCTGCCTTCAGTGCCTGAGGAGGGACAGAGACAGAGCTCCCCGAGGCTGCAGCTGCCCCTGACCATGTCCTGGCACTGCTCAAAGTGATGCTTCCAGATTAAAATTCGTCCCCTCCCACCCCTGCCATGGCAGGGACACCTCCCACTGTCCCAGGCTGCTCCAAGCCCCAGTGTCCAACCTGGCCTGGGACACTTCCAAGAGTGAGGCAACCACAACCTTTCCAAGCCAATCTTCCGAACTTCAGAGAGCTCCTTCCTTCTCCTGAGCTTTCTGCTGAACTTTGCATGACCGATAAATGTGTTTTCCTTTCTTTCCTTCATGTCTGAAGAGAAAAAAAAGGACATTGTAGGGAGGGGCTGGGTTTTAGGGCTCTACTGGAGATGTTTTGGCTTCGGGGGGACCTTACAGAAGCCTTCCAGTACCTGAAGGGGCTTCAGGAAGGGTGGAGAGGGACTTTCCACAAGGAGATGGAGTGACAGGACAAGGGGAAATTCAATACTAGGGAGAAACTGTTCCCTGGGAGGGTGGGCAGGCCCTGGCACAGGGTGCCCAGAGCAGCTGGGGCTGCCCCTGGATCCCTGGCAGTGCCCAAGGCCAGGCTGGACACTGGGGCTGGGAGCAGCCTGGGGCAGTGGGAGGTGTCCCTGCCATGGCAGGGGTGGCACTGGATGGGCTTTGAGGTCCCTCCAACCCAACCCAGCCTGGGGTTCCGTGCCCTCTGGAGTGCCCACACGTGGATGCTGTGGATGGACAGGACCAGGCACTGCCCCAAAGTCCTTCCCACCACATTCCCCAGCTCTGCCTCTGTCCCAGGTCCCTCCTGCTCTGCTCCTGCCCTTCCCCTGCACTTCTCAGGTGTCCATTTATCCCCACCTGGGCTTTTTCCTCTCAGCCCCCATATTTTCCTTACTTCAGGCATTTCTTTTCCTCCTGGGCAAACAAGTCTTCCCAGTTTTTTTGAATTCCCTCCCACTCAGAACAATAGGCCAGGCACAGAGTGAAACTGTCCCTCCTTAGGTCAGGCTGCCACACATTCCTCCTGCTTTCAGTAAGGGGCTGGTGCTAAACTCAGGATTCCCATTCTTCCCTGGCCAGCAGGAAAGGCTGGATCCTGTTCTGGATCTCAGTCAGGACTGAAAAAGCCACTGGTGGTGCCCATCCTGTGTTTGCTGCCTCAGTCACCATCCAGGGATGCACCAGCACAAGCAAGGGGTGAGCTGGCCTCAGTCACAATGTTTGTAAAGGAGTTGGACCTCATCACTGAGAAGTTTTAATGAACTGCTCCTGTTCCCTCCTTTTAAAAATTCCCAAACCTCTGCTGCCTCATGACTGAAAAGGAAACATCCTCAGAAAACAGGGTGCAGGTGAAGGAAAAGCTGAGGATCAAAATAGCCTCAGATCCACACAAACACACTTAGGAAAATCCAGACTTACCATGGGAGAGCAGTTCTTTCATGGAAATCCCAAACTCCTACAAAACCCATTGGATTCTGCAGAACCCCAGGATCCCTGAGGTTGGAAAAGCCCTCCCAGCCCAGCCAGGCCCAGCTGTGCCCGATGCCCACCTTGGCCCCAGCCCAGAGCACTGAGTGCCACCTCCAGGCACTCCTTGGGCACCTGCAGGGATGGGCACTCCAAACCTCCCTGGGCAGCCCCTGCCAAGGCCTGAGCTCCCTTTCCAGGAGGAAATTGCTCCTGGTGTCCAGCTGAGAGTAGTTTTGGATTAGAAATTGGGAAGAAGTTCTTCCCTATGAAGGTGGAGAGGCCCTGGCACAGAACAGCTGTGGCTGCCCCATCCCTGGAATGTTCAGTTCCAGCTTGGATGGGCCTTGGAGCAGCCTGGGACAGTGGAAGGTGTCCCTGCCCATGGCAGGGGGTGGCACTGGATGATCCTTGAGGTCCCTTCTCCCTCAGCCATTCCATAGCTCCATGATTACTCCACCACGCCATTCACAGTGCTGTGACTAAAGGATTTACTAATTTTAAGCCTCCTTTGTTTGTTCCACACTAGGAAATGGAAAAAGTGAATTCCTGTTGATCCACCCCTCAGCCAGATATAGCACATTATTCCTTTTGTTTGGAAAGTTTCGTTTCCAAACACCATCCATTCATCAAAGCCCACCAATGCAGCACTTTCACCATCCAAATATTTTCCAGCAGATCTCACCACGGGGATGTTTTCTATCCTGGTGTTATGACCAGCTCCACTCCTGTCAAAAAGCTCGGCGTGGCATCACCTTTTAACCCACATGAAAACAAATAAGTGGGATTCTGGTCCATTTGGGAGCTTTAACCACCTGTGGCCATCACAGTGAGGACCACTGGGAGAGACGAGGGGCTGGGAGGTGGCGGAACACTTTAATCCTTGGCCTTGATGCTGGTGCTGGTTTGGAATTCTCCTCCACTCAGCTCTGCCCTAGCAAAGCTGAGCTTTAACATCCTTAGATCTTCTCATCATTCACTAAATGCAATAAAGCCTCTGATGGCAAATTAATTAAACACGCTGACAGCCTTGATTTAATTGCTGGAGATGAGGGAACCTCTTGAAAAGAGTCAAAGAGAGGTTCCCTCAAAGTGAAGCTTTCTAGGACACAGCAGTGGCAGGAAAACACAATCTCTGTTTGCTCAACTGCACTCGGAGTTCAAACTGAACCCCTTATTTTTCCACAGAACAGAAAAAATCTTCCCATGGGATCTTTTTTCTTTGGAATCTTATCCAAAAAGTCACGTACACAATTACATCAATGGAATTATTGAATGGTTTGAGGTGAGAGGGATCTTAAATGTCACCTCATTCTACCCTCTGCCATGGGCAGGGACACCGCCCACTATCCCAGGTTGTTCCAAGCCCCAGTGTCCAACCCGGCCTTGCAGAGGTGTCCATGGCCTGGATGCTGCTCACCACACCAGTCAATAAACCAGGACATGAAACTGCTTGAAACTACCGAGAAACAGCCCTGAAATTATCAAGATATCAACACTTTCTCTTTTTAATTAAACCTGCAACATCCAAACTCTCCGGTGGGTTTGGATCACAGAATGGGTTGGGTTGGGTTGGGTTGGGGGTTAGTTTTTTTTAAAACTGAGATTAACAACAAATTAATTAACAACAAGGAAATGTGGCTTTTACAGAGTCAAAGAATTGTCAGGGTTGGAAGAGACCGTCAAGATCAGCCAGCACCAGCATCATCTCCCCAAGGGCCACACCCAGACCCCTCCTGAGCACTCCCACAGGCAGTGACTCCAAACCTCCCTGGGCAGCTCATCCCAAGGCCTGACCGCTCTTCCAGGGAAAAATTATCTGATCATATCCCATCTGCACCTCTGTGACCTCCCAGCACTGCTCTGGAGAGCTCAGACCAAGTCTGTGGTGGCTGGGCCAGGCCTCCAGCAGCCACTCCTGGCCAGGAGTGTCAAACCAAGGCTGTTTTCCTTTCAAGGTGTGCCAGGATTTCCCTCCATGCCCCAAACATCAGCCGACAAAGCAAACGCACTCCGGGCAAAGTCAGTGCAAATAACTGGGGAGTTTTCTCCAGTTCCAAAGGAGGAGGATTGCTTCCTCCCCAGCTCCACCCACAGCAAACCCAGCACAAAAGTCTTCTGTTCCGTCTCCCCAGGAAAAATCCCCTGGCATTTCACTTGGATTGATAATATGCAATAAACTGAGGCTAGAACCAAGTAAACGTGGTGGGTTGGAACATGGGGACTCCGAGCATGGATCTGTCCCCACTCCTGGGGCTGCACATGCACAGGGACTCTGGGATCCCAGCGCAGGGAGGACGTGGAGCTGCTGCAGAGAGGCCAGAGGAGGCACCAGGATGAGCAGAGGGCTGGAGCAGCTCTGCTGGGAGGAAAGGCTGCGAGAGCTGGGATTGTTCAGCCTGGAGAGGAGAAGCTCTGGGCTGAGCTCACTGTGGCCTTGCAGGGCCTGAAGGAGCCCCAGGAACCATGGAGAGAGACAATTCCCAAGGGCTGCAGGGCCAGGAGCCAGGGAATGGCTTCCCAGTGCCAGAGGGCAGGGCTGGGTGGGATCTTGGGCAGGAATTGTTCCCTGGCAGGGTGGGCAGGCCCTGGCACAGGGTGCCCAGAGCAGCTGGGGCTGCCCCTGGATCCCTGGCAGTGCCCAAGGCCAGGCTGGACACTGGGGCTGGGAGCAGCCTGGGGCAGTGGGAGGTGTCCCTGCCATGGCAGGGGTGGAAGGAGATGAGGTCCCTCCCAACCCAACCCAGTCTGTGATTCCATGGCTGTCCCTGGCCAGATGCTGGGATCCCCTGCAGTGGGACCCCTCCAGGTGGTTTCTGTCCCAGTCCCTCTGTGTGGAGCTGCTGGTGAAGGATTTGCTGCTCCCTGTGGCAGCGACTCCTCCCGCAGAGCGCTGGGAAATGGAGATGCTTGGCAGCAAAGGAAGCCCCGACGGCAGCCAGGCTGGGGATCATCAGGAGTCTGGCATTCCCCGAGCCAGGATCCGGGATTGTGCAGAGTCAGCTGGAGCAGGACTGGGTTTTGTGGTGATTGATGCTGGGCTTGGGTAACGGCACCAGAACGGCGCCGAATCCCTTCCCACCGCCCTGGGCAGGAGGTGGCAGCTCCCCAGAGTGTCCCTGGGACAGAACGAGGTGTCCCGTGGGGAATGGAGCAAATCCAGCCCCTCGCTGCCTCTCCTGGTCCCCGGCAGCCAGGCTGGGCAGTGCTGGAGCAGCTCGGGGTGACTCAGCAGGACAAATGAAGGCGTTTAGTGCCAAGGAAACCCTGGCAGTGCTGCCCACACCATCCCTTTTCCCGCTCACTGCCACCAGAGTGGACATGGCTTCCCAGAAGTCACATCAATCCTGGCTGCCCCGGGGTGTAAGAAATGGATTTCCAGTCGGGTTTCATTTCCGAAGCGTTCTGGCAAAGAGCTCTGAGAGCTTTCCCTGTGCCAGGGAGCGGGGGCTGAGCCAGGGACTGGGGTTGTTCCCATGGGCACCCCACTCGTGCTCAGGGGTTTGTTCCTCCTGGCCTCCTTCTCTCCCACAGCTGAGTGCCTCTGCTCACACTGCAGCTCTTGAGGCAGAGCCCTTCTGGAGCCTGGGGTTTGCCACGGCAAAGCATCACCGTGAGCTTTGTGGACAATTAATCACAGGGTTTGATTAGTCCTTCCCACCTCCTCCTCCTCCTCCCAGCCCTCTCTGGGATCTTCTCTCCCATTCCAACACTTCCTCGGCTGCTGTTCCTGATCTCAGGAGCTGCAGAAACAAGCAGTGAACTCAGAAAGCTGCAAGGCAAGTTCTGTCCAGCCCAGTCATCTCTCAAAGGTGTATTTGAGATGCTGTGTGTGAAGCCCGTGCCTTGAGAGCAGGTGGGGGATGCAAGGAGAACACACAGGGAACAGAATTCCCGGGGGAGGGAATGGCAGGATCCTCCTGGGTCTCCCACAGAAGGCCAAAGCTGCTGCCTGGCAGGACATGGAGTGTCCTGGCCAGAGGCAAAGGGGCAGCTATGATGAAGGACACTTGGGAGGACTTGGACTTCTTGTAAGGGAGGAAAAAAAGCTGCAGGGAAAAATCTGGATTTTAATTGCATTTCCAAACTGTGGAAGGTGGCTTTGGCTGAAACAAGGCACTGCCCAAGATGTCCTATCCTGTATTTCTTAGATGACAGAATCCCAGGATCCCTGAGGCTGGAAAAGCCCTCCCAGCCCAGCCAGGCCCAGCTGTGCCCGATGCCCACCTTGGCCCCAGCCCAGAGCACTGAGTGCCACCTCCAGGCACTCCTTGGACACCTCCAGGGATGGGCACTCCAAACCTCCCTGGGCAGCTCTTTCCAAGGCCTGAGCTCCCTTTCCAGGAGGAAATTGCTCCTGGTGTCCAAGCCGAGCCTGCCCTGGCCCAGCCTGAGGCCGTTTCCTCAAGGAACCTTCCAGAAGGGACACAGGGCTGCTGCGCCCACCGGGAAAGTCTGGGATCCACTTGGACGAGCCCCAGCTCTAGGCTCATTTTGAAGTCTCAGACAACACTAAAAATCCACATGATACTAAAATCCCAATTAAAAACCACCCAACAAAAGCCCCAAGCAATTTGCTGAGTAACCCTCCCTTTTCCAGGAGCTCAGCTCTGGGAACTCTCTCCTTCCTGGGAGGCAGAGTGGAAACTTTGACCCAACTTTAATTACGGGGCAGCAGTGCCGGTGCAGCTCCCAGCTCCCAGCCTGGCATTCCGGCTCCTCCTGGCTCCAGTGGCTCCTGCTGATTCAGGAGTGTGCTTGAGCAGCCAGAATTTGTCCTGGAGATTAAAAAGCAGGTGCAGCACATTGCAGAGACTCCCTCTGCCAAACTCTGTGTGTGGGAGAGGCGTTCAGCGAGAACTTTCCGTGCCTTTTCAGCACATGGAGCCTTCCAGGCTTCCACCACCTTCCAGGGAAGGCACTGGCACAGTTTAGGGATGGGTTGAAAGCTGCTTTTAATGGCAGGCCCTGCATTTCCCCACTCGAATAACATCAATAAAGGGATCATTACTTTACTTACAGTAACAAAGGCTCAACCCAGCACGATTCAGCTCCTGGAAAAGGTCAAAAAAAAAAAAAAAATCCATGCTGCTGCTAAAGGCACTTAATAGAATCCCAGAACTGGGTTGGAAGGGATTTTAAGGATCATGTCCCATGGCAGGGACACCTCCCACTGTCCCAGGCTGCTCCCAGCCCCAGTGCCCAGCCTGGCCTTGGGCACTGCCAGGGATCCAGGGGCAGCCATAGCTGCTCTGGGCACCCTGTGCCAGGGCCTGCCCACCCTGCCAGGGAACAATTCCTGCCCAAGATCCCATCCAGCCCTGCCCTCCTTGAATTTAAAACCATTCCCCTTGTGCTGGCAGTCTCTGCCCATGTAAAAAACTCCTCTCCCTCCTTTTCCTAACCCCCTTTAGGACTGGAATGGGCTCTGAGTTCTCCCAGGGGTCTCCTCTTCTCCAGACTGAACCTCTTCCCATCAGCCTGACAGTAACTCCCATTAGGGAATCACTGGGATGAACTGGTCTGTAAATCACACATGCCCTGGGAATTAGGATCACTTACACAGAGCCACAAGTGGCACCCAAAATTTACCTTTTCCATCTGGAACCAGCCACTTCTCACCTTGTGAGGCCCCATGTGCTCCTTCAAAGCAAAGAGATTTGAGAAGTGTCTCAGAGTACTTTGTAGAGGTATGATCACAAAATCATGGAATGGTGAGGGTTGGAAGGGATGGCAAACGCCTTTCCCACATCTGCTGTGGGGATGGGAGCAGGAGCTGGAGGCTGAGTCTGGAGTTTGTTTAATCCGGGATAAAGCCATTGTTGGGTATTTAGCTCCACCTATGGGCACCTCCTCGTACCTCTGTAAATCCATCAGATTAAACTGTTTAGTCCCGTTTTAAGACTCTAATCCCAGAATCATTAGAGTTGGAAGAGCCTGTCAGGACCATCCAGTCCCACCTCAGCAGCACCAGCAGCACCCAAACCCTGTCCGCAGGGGCCACACCCAGACTCCTCCTGAGCACTCCCCCACACAGTAACTCCAAACCTCCCTGGGCAGCTCATCCCAAGGCCTCACCACTCTGGCAGGGAAAAATTGTTTCCAATCTCCAACCTGGCCCTCCCCTGGTGCAATTTGAGGCCGTTTCCTCTCCTCCTTTCCCTGCCCCTCCTGTCAGGGAGTTGTGGGGAGCAGTGAGGTCCCCCCTGAGCCTCCTCTGCTCCAGGCTGAGCCCCTTTCCCAGCTCCCTCAGCTGCTCCTCCCTGGATGTGTTTTCCAGCCCCTTCCCCAGCTCCGCTGCCTTCCCTGGCCACGCTCCAGAGAAGCTCCAAACAAAGCGAATTCCTGGCAGGAAAACACACACACACTCAGTGTGGCAGCGAGTTTGGGATGTGCCAGTCCCTGGTTATCCATGGAAACTCTGCCAGGGAAGAGAAACGCAGCCCTGCCAGCTCCATCCTGCCCCTTGGCACTGGAGTCACCTCTGGGCTCCTGCCTCACTCCTTGTAACACGCTGAAAATTTGGAATTATTTGAAAGCTTAATGTCAACATTTTCTTTACCAGTGTCTTGGGAATGCCTGTATCATTGTTTTGTCTTTCCAGATCCAACTATGAATTATTAAAAGCATTAGCAAGGAATAATTTCATGGAAAATGTTTCTCAAGTGTGTTGGGCAAGGCAGGATGAAAGCAAAGATGAAGAACTTGTGTTCCCCAAGCCAAGCCAGAAGCAGAACTTGAGCAGGCAGGTGATAATGCCAAGGGCAAAATCCCTGCTGGAATTGTTCAGTGGTTCCAGAGCTGCTGGAGTTCATTCCTTCCCCAGCCCTGGCAAGTCTGGACCACAGAGAATGACTGATTTGCTTGCCCAGCTTCAAACACCAAAGTTCCTCCAGCTGGTGCTGCTCTGGGGAACAAAACTCAGATTAAAACCCAACTTTGGTCCTTTAGAGGTCGTTGCCTTCACCTTGATAACGAGGGAGGGCTCTGACTGAGTACCACAAACTCCTTTTTGCCATGACAGCACTTCCATCCCTACCATGGCAACGCCTTCATGCAGTTTTCCATAAATTTAACAAAAACACTTGAAGTTACCAGGTAGAGCCACTTAAACACTGAGTATTTTCATATTCCAAGAGCTTCAAGAATCCTGGAATGGTTTGGGGTGGAGGGACCTTAAAGCTCATCTCACTGCACCTTTCACTGTCCCAGGGTGCTCCCAGTGTCCAAGCTGGCCTCGGACACTGCCAGGGATGGGCAATCCAGAACCTCTCTGGAAAAAAACCCAAATTATTCATGTTTTATATAAATACTTAATGTACTGTTAATGCACAGGGATTATTCAGGAGCAGGAAGATGCTGATACCTTTATTAGCAACTTCAGGCACGGAAGAACCAGGTTTTCACTGGAATATTCCCCACTGGACTTTATCCATGACAGATTCTCACATTTGGAGATCATGCAATTCCCTGAAGGCTGCAAAGCTTTTCTAGGAATCAATTTAGGAGGACCTGGGACAACATTCTGCCCCTCTGGAAGCTGAAAATTCCCATTCTGGCGCCAAACCTGGAGTGGTTCCATGCAGAAAATACCAGGACATTTACAAGAAGACAACAAAATATTTTAATTTCAACCTGCCCCGTGCTATACAAGTGTATAAAATACCAACTAAGCATCCATTGGAACATTACAAAAATAAAAGAGCCAGAAAAAGCAAGCAGCACACTGGAGTCAGGAGGACAGGAGGTGGCAGATCCAACCAGGAGCACACTGTGAGCATTCCAAGATTTCCATGGTTCCCACCTCAGGCAGGGGTCAGGTACTAAAACGACAAAAATCAGATTTATTGATGGTTTTAATTGAAAAGCAGCTCTGCTTTTGTAGGAAACACAGCAGCAGCCACCCGGGTTTCTACTGCCAAACTCATGCTTTGAATTTTCATGGAAAAAAGGACAGGACAGGAATTATTCCAAAGGTTTTCAACTGAATGTGGTGAAACACAAAGTCCAGCAGTCGTTTGAGAAACATGGAAAAGTCTTGGAAAGGCTTCAAGGCAGTTGTGGCAAACCTACAAAGATTCTCTCCACCTGATTCCTTTATTTTGGGTGTTGAATGCAGCACGTGGAGCCAGCTGAGGGTAACCCAAAATAACCTCATTTTGCTGTGTGTCCAGCTCCAGCAATCCATGGAATTAGCTCTTCCCAACAGTTCCCATGGAGCCAGGGCCACTGAGACACCAAAACCAGGCTTTGTTCCAGTTTCCAGGGAGTAACAATCCAAGCTGGAGCAGAAAATTCAGTGTATCCCTGGTCTGTAGTCCCAGGTTTCTGTTTCAGTCAGGAATTCCAGGCCTTCCATAACACCTGGATTCCCTGCACCACAGCCTGGAATGGCTCCATGCCTTTTATAACAAATATGATTTAGAAAACCAAGGTGTGAACATTTCAGTCAAAACTTGCTTCAATCTCTTCTCAGACCAACTGTGGCAAAAGCAAACCAAGGGACAGCCACAGTTTGATTCCCAAAAACACAATGAGAGGCTCCAAACATCCCTTTTCCAAGACCCCAAGTGGCATTTTCCATGGATAGCAGTTCCTATCTCTTCCAAAAACTACTGAACCCTGTTTCAAGGGGAGGATCTCCAGTTTAAAAAACAGTAATAACATATTTCTGTCATCTTTCTTCCTTGAAATTTGCATTTCGGAGCCTTTAAACACTGCCACAGAAAACCCCTAAAGCTTCTCCCACAGATTCCCACTGCTGAAATAAGCATTCCTCGGCATTAAGCATTTCATCCCAGTCTGGAAGCAAAGCTCAGAAAGTTTGGATTTGTGGATGTCCAAAGCCAGTAGAAAAAGATCCAAGTGTGCAGCTTGGAGTAGGAATGGACAAGGAAAAGGCACTCCAGCTCTCCTCACTGGTTCCTGGGTGGGATTTTCCAATCCCTACCAAATCTTTGCTCACCAAAAATGCAGATTCAAGTTTCTCCATGTATTTTTTTTTCCCACTGGAAAGACCCCAGTGCTCTGAATATGCACCATCAGCATTATCTGAGTCCTTTTCCCCCCCCACCAAGCCAAAGCTACCAAACAAATCCTACTGAATATATAAATTAGCTGAACTTAAATAATTTAAAATCCATCTATTCCAGAACTCTCCTATTGCACGTTTTTCCATTGCTCTGCCAGATAAAACCCTCTGCAGGAATTTCACAAAGGTTAAAATTTGAAAAGCACAACTTCCAGAGCACCAAAAGCAGGTGCTGGAGGAATTGTATCCTGCTGGAAAAGGAGTGCCAATAAAAACAAATATAAATATATCATGTATATACACATCCAGGAGGGATTCTGGGAGGCTGAGATAATAAATACTTGAAACAATTCCCAGATTTCCAGAAACTTGGGAGAAACTCTAGAAAATAAAGCAAATTACTTTAGAAGACTGAGAAGAAACATGCACAAAACCTAGTGTAAGAAAAAGGGTTAAATTCCTATCATCTTTCCAACCCTGTTATCCCAAGGTTTTCCAAACAACCATCAGCTGGAGGATTTATGGGAATCAGAACAAGGAAAGCTTCCCCCAGCTGCTTTTGCCCCCCCAAATAACCCCAGTTTGTCCTGTTTTGCCTCAAAATGTCACCTCCTCTCCCCATCCCGTGTTCCCAGGGATCTGGGGATACACCCAGCACACGGATCAACCTGCGGCAGCAAAACCAGGGATGGAATTCCTTCCTTTGGAGCAAACTTAGCCTGGAATTCTCCTACCGCAGCTGCTGCTGTTGCCACCACGACGGTGAGCTGCTGCTTCCACAGCAAAGGTTTTTTTCCCCTGGCAGTTTTCTACTCCAAATCCTTGGGAAAAGCAGCAGCAGCTCAGCTCAGGTGGGCAGGAGCATAATCCGGCCTCCGGGTCTGGATAATTTTGGGTTTGGGCTTCTTGGTCTCCTCTTCCACATCATTTTCCTGGTCGCTCTCACACACGTGGACAACAACGCTGGGAGTGGTGGCAGTGGCTGCGTGGAGCTCGTATTTCTCTCCTGTGAAGGGAAAATGTTGGGAAAATGCCTTCAAAAAGGAGGCATCCTGTAGGAAATGTTACTCGGTGCCTTTCTAATGGGGTTTTTAATATGGAAAATAAGGGATTTTAATTATTAATTAATATAAATTAATTTATAATTTAAAATTATAAATATAATTTTATAAAATTATAAAAGCCACAATGTGCCAGCATGGAGCATCCTGAAGGGTCTTAGCGACCACTGGTCTGAGATCTAGTTTATCCATGATATAAATAATTGCTTTAAAGCAGATGTTAAATGAATATTATTATAAATAGTAGCAAAATAACAACACAGTAAATGAAAATGAATCAACAGCAAGATCAGACACTGAATAATGTTAATTTTACATTAAATCAAGGAAAGAACAAATTGTTTCTTTCCATCTCTTCCCTGATGGTCTCCCCTGCATTTCCCCCCTATTTTCTTTGCCCTCAGTCCCTGTCAGGGAGCTCCCTGAGGAGCTCAGCAGGGAGCTGCCCATCAGGTGCTCAGTGTGCCGGGGCTCTGCAGTGCTCTCTGCTCCCCTTCCCTCAGAATTCCGGGATGGAAAACTGGCCCAAAGAGCAATTCCACAGAGGAGAAGTCCTGCCTGCAGCTGTCTGGGAACACACGCGGTGCTGGAGCCATCCCTGCCTGCTCCTGGGGACCCACCAGCAATTCCATGGGCCAGGGAACACCCCAGTCCAGGGCACAGCTCTTGAGGGCTCAACATTCCCAATAAACGTGGAAAATCTCATGGAAAAGGGATGACAGATCAGCCCAGGAGCTCAGTAACAGGGGAAAAGGACCAACATTTAATGCCTGGAAAGCCCTTGAGATATTTATTTTGAAGTTTCTTTTTAGTATTCCTAAAATTTGAAAGGAAAACTTGGAGTAAAGAGCGAGCATCGAAGAGCAGCTCTGAACTTCCACCCCCACAGGGGCTGCTGTGTTATTTATTCATCCCAAATTCCATGAAAAACAGCCTCTGATTCCAAAACCCACTTCAGGAAAAATAAAATCTTTGATGAAAATATTTCATAATTAAAAATTATTAAGAATATTTAACTGGAAGGATTCTTGATGGACAGTTTTAAATCCCTTCTTGCAGGAGGCTCAAAGTTGTGCCCTGCCCTCTTCTCCACCCCTTACAATTCCCTGAGTCTGGAGGTGCACAGGAACTGAAAAAGCCTCCAGTCAAATGAATCTGGCACTATTTTTATTCTCTTTAATCCTGTTATGAAATGTGACAATTTTTCTCTCCCCTCAAATTAATAATACAGCTACGACCAGGTTAAATCAGACTTGTCCTTGAGGAAAGATTAATTTGCACCAATTTTCATTAAAAAGTTGTATAAAATATGGGAGAAAATGAACACAAGGGAAGTGATCGATCATGACCGAGAGAAGAAGTGGCAGGAATTTATCCCCCTCAACTTCCAAGGAATATTAGGCTGATACTGAGAGTTCCTCCTACACCCAGTAGCAGTTCCCTCCTCCGAGGCAAACAGAAATAAAAAGAAATAGGAATAAAAAGAAATAGAAATAGAAATAGAAATAGAAATAGAAATAGAAATAGAAATAGAAATAGAAATAGAAATAGAAATAGAAATAGAAATAGAAATAGAAGTAGAAATAGAAGTAGAAATAGAAGTAGAAATAGAAGCAGAAATAGAAGTAGAAATAAAATAGAAGTAGAAATAAAATAGAAGTAGAAATAAAATAGAAGTAGAAATAAAATAGAAGTAGAAATAAAATAGAAGTAGAAATAAAATAGAAGTAGAAATAGAAATAGAAATAGAAATAAAATAGAAATAGAAATAAAATAGAAATAGAAATAAAATAGAAATAGAAATAAAATAGAAATAGAAATAAAATAGAAATAGAAATAAAATAGAAATAGAAATAAAATAGAAATAGAAATAAAATAGAAATAGAAATAAAATAGAAATAGAAATAAAATAGAAATAGAAATAAAATAGAAATAGAAATAAAATAGAAATAGAAATAAAATAGAAATAGAAATAAAATAGAAATAGAAATAAAATAGAAATAGAAATAAAATAGAAATAGAAATAAAATAGAAATAGAAATAAAATAGAAATAGAAATAAAATAGAAATAGAAATAAAATAGAAATAGAAATAAAATAGAAATAGAAATAAAATAGAAATAGAAATAAAATAGAAATAGAAATAAAATAGAAATAGAAATAAAATAGAAATAGAAATAAAATAGAAATAGAAATAAAATAGAAATAGAAATAAAATAGAAATAGAAANGAAATAAAAATTTCTTGGAAAGGTTTTAGAAATTCAGGAAGTTTCGAGGTATTTTCCTCAACCCAAATTCTGCTTTCACACCTTCTTACCTGGTCCTAGCTTGGAAATAGCATATAAAAGGTCATAGTTAATGACAGGAGTGGCATCCTCCACTTGTTTCCAGTCCACGGGAGGAGAGGCAGGCGGGGAGATCAGGAACTGCTTGTCGGGGTTCGGGGGGGCCAGGTGGGAGCTCCCGATGTGCAGAGTCTGCAAGAGAAGGGCGGCAGGCGCGGCTGAGCTCCCGGGGCGCGGCGCTCGGCACGGACCGGGGCCGG
>WEIT01005211.1:35570-61895 GCA_013389985.1 Dryoscopus gambensis
AGCCTGGGATGGGGCACGGAGAGCCTGGGATGGGGCAGGGAGAGCCTGGGACGGGGCACGGAGAGCCTGGGACGGGCACAGAGAGCCTGGGATGGGGCAGGGACAGCCTGGGATGGGGCAGGGACAGCCTGGGATGGGGCAGGGAGAGCCTGGGATGGGGCAGGGAGAGCCTGGGATGGGGCAGGGAGAGCCTGGGATGTGCAGCTCTGCACCTTGGATTCCCTCAGGGGCTCCCTGGGTGCTGGCAGAGCAACCCTTTAAACCCTCGGGCTGTGCTGATTCCCATCCGAGGTTATCCCATCAATTCCAAGCAAGAATAAATGGGAAATACCAACAGCCTCCCAATCCACAGAGCTCTGGAACAACCTCGGATTCTCTCATTAATCTGACAAAAAATTAACCCGATGAAAGAGTAAATTCTGCTTTAATCCCCCCAAGGATAATCCCAATAAAGCTTTACCTGAGCAAAATAGAGTTTGAGCTCTTTTCCAAGGAATTCTGTCTTGTCCAGCTGGATCCTGGCATCTGCTGCAGACAAAGGGTTGCTGAAGTTTATTCTCACTCTTTTGAAGCTCTTAAAATACTGGAAGGTGAGGTCCCTGTCGTAGGGTCGGAACAGGGATTCAAATTTGGCCTGGAGAGAAAGGAACAGAGGAGAATAATCAGTATTAAACACTAATAAAGACATTAATTAAAAATAAGTTACTAATAAGGGCAAAGTACCACTCTTGAATATTGATTATTGTAACAGCTTAATTTAAGTTTTTTCCTTTTTGTTTCTAGAATGAAGTTTTCTGCCTTATCACTTATTTTCTCTACGTCATTAAAACAGGTTATTATCATTAATAAGCAAGATTGTCACTTAATAAATTATCAGAAATAAGTGTTGGACAAGACAGTCTGATTTAGCAACAGTAAGATATTGAAAAGAAATGTTTCTTGTATAATTAATACCCAAAAGCCTTGAAAAGTCTGCCAAGCCTTTGCCTAAATGTGCACATTTCAAGGGAACCAACACAAGTTTTAATAGAGAAAAATGAAAAGATCCTATTTGATTTTCAAGCTAAATGTGATTTTCTTCAGTGACTCAGCACACAGGATTTAAGTCCATGAATATCTCCTGCTTTCCTGCTATTTTTAATTTAATTTATGGAAGTGCTTCCACTCTCCTTTCAGGATTCCAGGCCAAAGGAGAGACACCAGAGGAGGCTCTGGAGCTGCCAGGCCCTTCCCAAGCGTTTTATTCCAGTGGGTTCGGGATTCAAATCTGAGGCATTTCCAGATATTTTGTCTCCCTAAAAGCTTCCTAGAAACTCTGGACAAAGCCAAAATAAACATTACCTCACCGAGGGGTTTTTACTACAACATTTTGAATTAGTAGAAGGAAAAATGCAGGGAAATTACAGAAGAAGGCAGAAATTAATTCAGAATTTCACTTTCCTCCCTGAGAAGCTCCCCTTCACAAACTCACCACAGCTGGGGGTAAAATCGTTCTATTTCAGAGAGATTTTAAAATCAGAGCTCCTCCAGCTTCTTCAGAATGAGCTCTGAAACTGGAGCAGGACCCTCCCCACACAGGGCTGGTATTTGGGAGCCTCAGAGCCGAGATGCAGCCATGAAAAACCCACCCAAAACCTGCATTTCCAAGTTCCCATTCAACATTCAAACCCAGAGGGATCTGTTATATATTTATTTAGTTATTAAAATACGCGATTATGGAGGTCAGAATTGTCACTTTGGCACTATAACACTAAAAAAAAAAAGTTATTTTTGTCCTTAAGGTATCTTAGCAGTCAACAATTCACTGTATCAGGAGTGATAAATATTTTAGACTATTTTATATTTACGTTGTTTATTATTTATTTTGTATTGCCAATCAGTTAAATACAGATCCAAGAGGACTTCTCATACTTTTAACAGGGGAAAAAAAACTCCCAGGAAAAGTATCAAATGGATTATAAATTAGTGGATTATAAATTATCAAATGGATTATAAATTAGCAATATAAATATACTGCTACCAAAATGAGAATTAAATATTTGCTGAAAATTCAGAATACACCACACAGTCAAAGAAGCCTGGAGGGAAAACTGAGATAATTTTTCCCAATCACACACAGTTAAAATTGAAATAATTCCCCGAGTTGGAGTCATTCCCATCAGAGCAGGCTGGTGCAGACTTCCAAGCTCCAGGAGTTTTATGGCACGCTGGAATTTCCTTCCAAGGAAGGAGAGCAGCCCCTCCAAAGCGGAGTTCCCAAAAACAACCCCATAAAACCTACCCGTGTTTCTGGCTGGGTGAAGACATCCCCATCGGCCAGGCAGGCGATGAGCGAGCTAAAACTGTAATGAAAATTGCGGAAATGCATCTCGGGGCTCGGCCCCAGCGATCCCCGCAGCAAGCCCGGGGTTTTGGGGAGCCGCGGCCGCTGCGGGCAGCGTTTATAAGGGAGGCGAGTCCGGCCCCTGGGTGGAAAATAAAAAAAACCCTCTCAGAGCATCCTGTGTGTGTGTGTGACAGCGAATTTCTGAGCGGAGTCCCGCGTGCTCGCAGGGAGCCGGGAACAAAATGTAAGCGGGGCTGGAAAGAGGTGACGTCAGCAATTAGTCAGCTTCCCTCTGCTAATTACCGGGAGCATGGAAAATGCAGCGGAGCCGAGCTCGGCAGCTGCTGCCCTCGCAGCATAGTTTCCACTGGCGGTAATTCCATGCAGCTCCCAGGGCGCTGCCGTGGGACGGCGCCGCGTGGAAAACGCTCCTGCCACGGGGGCAGCGGGAAAACCCCAATCCCAATTATTTGGGGATGGGAAGCGAGTCCCTTCAACTCAAAATCCACGCGTTGAAATTTAGGGATTGATTTGGGAGGATGGTTTTCCGCCCATCGCAAGGAGGATGCGTTTGGAAGCGTCTTCAAAGCAGCTCCGTGGATTAATTACCGTTCTCAGCTTATTAAAAACTGCTTCCCAGGCTCATGAAGTGGGGAGGGTTTTGCTGGGGGTTGGTTTGTGCTTCTTTTTTCCTAACAGGAGCTTGCTCAGCAATCTGCTGGCAGGGTTTTAACCAAAACTTGAGCTACACAGCAGGGACCAGGTATGGAACCTGAATTCCTGACGTTTTCTGGGACACCTGTACCCCAGTTTCTGAGCATTCCCAAAACACGGCACTGAACACAGGTTTTTGAGGGGGTTTTGTGGTCTTTTCTTGTGGATTTCTTTGGTGGGGCATGGAGGAGTTTTTCTGTGGGGTTTGGTTTGGTTTGGTTTGGTTTGTTTTAAATCAGGAAGCATTGGAAAAACTCATCACCATTTCAAGTAATTGACCAAGTTTAAACTGAAGCTTTCACAAGCTCTTTGGAACTCCCCTATGCACATTCAGCTACAAAATTATAATGAAGTCAAAATCTGAAGTGCCTTTGGTTCATTCTCGTTTAACACAGGGCTATGACAGAAGCACCAAGTTCTGAGGAATACCTGCAAACAATGCACAGCGCCAAGTTTCAAACCTAATTTCATCAATATTCAACTACACAAAACAATCCACACATGAAGACTGCTCTCCATTTTTAGACAATTTTTTGCTAAAATCCCCATTTCAAGTCAAACTCCCTGCTGTTCTTAGGTTACCCCCGTGTGAAAGTTTCCACAGCGTGACAAGAATACTCACACCAATTTCTCAGAACCTTTTCTTGGAAGTCCTCACTTAAAAATCCCAGGATCACTGAGGCTGGAAAAGCCCTTCAAGACTATCAAGTCCAACCTGTGACTGAATCATCACCCCTTGTCCCCAGCCCAGAGCACTGAGTGCCACATCCAGCCATCCCCTGGGCACCTGCAGGGATGGGCACTCCAAACCCCCCTGGGCAGCCCCTGCCAAGGCCTGAGCTCCCTTTCTGGGAAGAAAGGGATTAATTCCATCAATAAGGATGGGGTGCAGAGATCTGGACTGGGCACACACAGAGCACACACAGCACCTGTGGCCAGAAACTCAAGAGGATTCACAACCAGCCCTGAAGCCCCTGAGCCCAGAAAACCACACCGAGCACATCCTAAATCCTGTCCCTGACCTGGAATGTGCTGTCAGGCATCCTAAAGGCTTCGGATGTGGAAGGAGCAGGCATGACTCCATAAACCAGAGGTCAGGATGCTCACCTGGAAAGTATGGCCATGAATCACCTGAGCATAAAGGCAAACAGGCTGCCCACATGCCAGGGAACGCTGCAGCTCCTGATAAGAAAGCAGAGCAGGTTCCTGCCCTACCCTGGCACAGCCTCAGGTCACTGCAGCACCTCTGGGGGACATTTCTGTCCCCGGAGCTCATGAAAAGTAAAACATTAAAAATCTCTCTGATTGCTGTCCTCAAGGCCACCCACACATTACTGAGAGCCAGGGAATATGACTTCAGAAGCCACCTTTCAAACAGAACTTTGTCATCTAATCCAGGACAAGAGCCTGGCTATAAACAAACCAGCTGGTTCTGAGAACTGTAACATCTCACAAAGCAACTTTTTCAGTGTTCTCCACATTTAAAAGAAACATTTAAGTCCTGCTGATACACACAATGTGTTTAACTTGCCTGTTTAAAATCCCAAACAAATCAACCCTATTATGTTCCACTTTGTCATTATCATCATTATTTTTTGACATGGTTGTGTCCCAAGTCATGGAATCACAAAAAGGTTTGGGTGGGAAGGGACCTTAAAGCCTTGGGCAGGGACACCTCCCACTGTGCCAGGCTGCTCCCAGCCCCAGTGTCCAGCCTGGCCTTGGGCACTGCCAGGGATCCAGGGGCAGCCCCAGCTGCTCTGGGCACCCTGTGCCAGGGCCTGCCCACCCTGCCAGGGAACAATTCCTGCCCAAGATCCCATCCAGCCCTGCCCTCCTCCAGCTCAAGGCCAGGTCTCTGAGTATATTAAACAAACCAGCTTGAGTTATTGACACCAAACTCAAGCCCTTTGTCCAAAGAAAAGCCCCAGCTCCCACTGCCCCTGGTGCAGCTCGTGAAGGGCTGTTTGAGGCAGAGCTTTGTGTGCAGAGCCCTGAGATGATGTGGAAACCAAGAGGCAAAGTTACAAAAGCCCCACTGCCCCGGCCCGAGTGTTGCAATGCTCCCTCCGCAGGGTCAGCTCCTGGAAGGTTTGGTACCCACGTGCAAACACCTTGGCTGGAACAGGAACATTGCAACACCCTCAGAAGTTCTGGATTTGATGTTCTGATATTATCAGAGGGCAGCTTTTCTTCTCCCTTATCTCCCTTCAGAGAGTTTGCCGCTTCCTGGCCTCCCTCTGAGACTCCCTGGTGAGCTTCAGGGAGGGAACGAGGGCAGGATCACCTGCACAGGAAGGACAGGGACAGGCTGGAGAGAGGCCAGAGGAGGCACCAGGATGAGCAGAGGGCTGGAGCAGCTCTGCTGGGAGGAAAGGCTGCGAGAGCTGGGATTGTTCAGCCTGGAGAGGAGAAGCTCTGGGCTGAGCTCACTGTGGCCTTGCAGGGCCTGAAGGAGCCCCAGGAACCATGGAGAGAGACAATTCCCAAGGGCTGCAGGGCCAGGAGCCAGGGAATGGCTTCCCAGTGCCAGAGGGCAGGGCTGGGTGGGATCTTGGGCAGGAATTGTTCCCTGGCAGGGTGGGCAGGCCCTGGCACAGGGTGCCCAGAGCAGCTGGGGCTGCCCCTGGATCCCTGGCAGTGCCCAAGGCCAGGCTGGACACTGGGGCTGGGAGCAGCCTGGGGCAGTGGGAGGTGTCCCTGCCAGGGCAGGGGTGGCACTGGGTGGGCTTTTGGGTCCCCTCCCACCCAGATCACTCCATGGTTCCCTCATGCTGCACTTTGGGAATGAAAGCAAAGGATCAGAGCAGTGGGAGAGGAGAGCAGGGTCAGCTCTGCCTCCTCAGGTGTCACCTTTCCTTGAAAGCTGCAGATTCCAGGGCTCACGTTCTGGAAGTTGAGTTCTAAAATTGCAGACAAGGTGCTCAGTGAAGTCCTAAAGTGCTCCCACACCCCAAGAGCACCTGACAAGATCCACCAGCACTGCCCAAACACAGAAATGTGGCAGAGACCATTTTCTGAACACTTTTGGGGGCTGAAAGGGCCAACAAAGAATCCAATAAATATATGAAATAGTGGGAACACTAACTGAATGCCATAATTAGCTCCACAATTTAATCTCCAGAGGCAGTGGAATAGGTGAGGCACAGAAGAGAAGGAAACGAGGCCACAGAAGCAGAAAACAGTCACAAGTCACCAAAACTGCCAATAAGTACAACAGCAAAGAGCACATTCAGAGAAGGAAAATGAATGTGAACTTAAATATGTTGGGAACTCTCCAAGTCAATAAAATTATCCCCCACGAGCCATAAATCAGAACAATCCAGTCCATTCTCTCCTCTCCTCCCTGGCAGGTTTTACAGCTGCCCTTGGAGGGTGCTCTTTGTGTAATCCCTGTACTCCCACTCCAGACCTGCTGCTCTTTTCCTATCAACACTTAGCTTCTATTCCTGTCTCCACGTTAATTATCCTGCCTCAGCCCTTCCTCAGGACGGGGATAAACATCTTCAAGTTATCTACAATGAAAATCACACTGGTTTCATTTTCCTGGGGCTTGGCAAAGGAGAGGGAGGAGCAGACAGAAAAGCATGAACAGGTTCCAGAGCTATCCACGCACATTTGGGCTCAGGAAGCTCTGTGGGCACTGGCACACACCTGGATCCCATATTAGGATGGAATTCCTCCCTGTGAGGGGGGGGAGGCCCTGGCACAGGTTGCCCAGAGAAGCTGTGCCCCATCCCAAATTATTCCATGATTCTGAGCTGCCTCGCTCAACCAGAGCCAGGTGTGAGGGCAGTGAATTAAAGCCATTTGCCTCCACACCTCTGCGCAAGCACTGGCCTTATTTTACTGGCCAAAAATGAATCCACGTTCCCAACCACTCTGCTACCCCCCACAGAAAAAATACCCCCCAAAACAAAGATCATAAATTCCCAGACTGGTTTGAGTTGGAAGGACCTCAGAGCCCATCCAGTGCCAGCCCTGCCATGGCAGGGACACCTCCCACTGCCCCAGGCTGCTCCCAGCCCCAGTGTCCAGCCTGGCCTTGGGCACTGCCAGGGATCCAGGGGCAGCCACAGCTGCTCTGGGAATGTCTGACAGGAAACCTGGACCCACTTTCTTTTTGCAAGTCTGACAGGATTTCTCGTGAAGTAAAACTCCCTGGCACACCAATCCTACTTTAGAACCCTTTTCTCCTCAGAATCCTCCAGCAGCCTGAACACTGGGAATGCTCAGCCTGGCACTGGCAATGCCTGGAATGGCAGCACACCCACTCATGCCTCTAACTTAGCTCTCTAAATTTTTCCCATGCCAAGCACTCCCAGATCACAAACACAGGGAGGAGAAGGCAGGCACAATTATCGCCCAGTATTTATGTTAAAGAAATTTTAGGAAGAAATTCTTTACTCAGAGGGAGTGAGGAGGCCCTGGCACAGGGTGCCCACAGCAGCTGTGGCTGCCCCTGGATCCCTGAAGGGTCCAGGCTGGACACTGGGGCTTGGGGCAGCCTGGGACAGTGGGAGGTGTCCCTGCCCTGGCAGGAGGTTGAAATTCAGTCATCTATAAGGCCCCTTCCAACTTAAAACCATTCTGTAATTCTGCGACAATTTCTTCTGCTTTGTGGCTATGAAAAGCTGTGGTTTAAAGTTACATATTCCACGTTGTATTTTCTGCATTCCTCAGAAAGATGAAAGTGAAAGAAATACATTCCTCCAGCAGGGAAATCATCTGCACAAACCAATTTATTAATGGAACAGCAGTCTGTGGTACCACAGAACGAACTGCACACAAGGAGTGTGTGCAGACTTATTTACAGTAAAGAAATCAGAGCACGGCAACACAAGCCCACAAACCGGTTTTCCAAATGACAGCACGCCATGGCTGCAGCCCAGCAACGCCCACACGGTGACACCATGGAAAAGGGGCACGGGGCAGAGCTGGGCAGGGCAGCAGCAGCTCCTCTCCTCACCTGTGCTGCAGCAAACACATTTCTGCAATTATTTCACCCCCTCAGTGCCCAGCCACAAAAACAGAGCCCAACATCTCTGCAGTTTCAAGCGACTTGAAGGATCTGGCTGCACGGAATAGGGGGCACAAAAGCCTAGAATTTGGTGTCAACTTTCCATTCATATTGTCTCTTTACTTGGCACAACAAGGTACATTTTCCTTCAGAACATTCAATCACCTCCCCTGGAGGTCATTCAAATGTTTAAGCACCAGGCCTTTCTCAGGAACTTGAGGAATTCAAAGGGATCATGGATACCTGCATCCATGTATTTGTATAGGGAAAAAAAATCAAAACAACCCACCAGACAAATCTGTGAAATCCAGACAGAAAAATCACAGTGGTATAAGGCATCCTGTTTATTATTGCAACCTCTTGGCTGGGCTCCATCCGGTTTTGCTGAGTGCTCCTCTGAAAGGAGGGTTCCATGGCTCTAAAACTCCACTGCTGGGCAATTCTGAGACCTTTTCAGAAATAAAGCTTGTCAGCAATATTTATCAGGGCATTAATTCAGCACGATTGGCACTGGCATGCTCTGTATGATAACACAGACATTTATTGCAGAGAATAAACTCGGGTGACAATAAAAATTGAAGACCACCTGTCTGGGGTGCTGTGCCACTTCTGTTTTAGACTTCCAGCTATTCCAGGAAAACTTTTTCCTGTTCCAAACAGCAACAGAGGAATGAGTGCCCATTTTCTAGGGTGTCAGGCAAACCCATAGGAAAGCCAGGGGAAAAGCTGTGAGGATTCTGCACCTTCAGACACAAGACTCAAACACAGACACAAGACTCAAATACTTTTCTACACCTGAAGTTACAGAGGGATAAATGTCAGTGAGTTTAAAAAAAAACCCCTCTGCCTATTTCTACTGTCTTTATTTCTGTTTAAACTCATTAACTGCTTTACTTTCATTCCAAAATTATCCACAGGTAGTGTATTTATAGTAGAAGGAGCACATTATGAAACACCTTTTGCAGTAATTGGGTTGGGAGATTAGAAAAGGGAAGGAGAAAGTTCTTGCAAAGTCAATCCAAGAAACCTTTCCCTCAACGCAGAGAGAAAATTTGGGTTCAGATCATCAAAACAGCCTTCAAGAAGATGCTTTTAAAAAGTCTATGAAAATCCCTGAAGAGCAGCAATATTATAATTAATCCAGGATATGCTGGGGTGAGAGAAAATAAACAGCCAAAGATGAAAGAAAAAGGCAAAGATGACAATAAACCACAACAAAAGTAAACAAGAGCATTGCCATGGCCAGATGCAGTTGCAGTGTTGATTTTTATTTCTATTTATGGCAGAAAGGAGGAAAGAAGGTGACAGGGACAAAAATCCAGTCTCCAACACCACGGAAACCGTGCACATGCCACCCTAGGAAAAGCTAACTATGGAAAGGGGAGGGCAGGAAATCCTCAAACAACTCCTCTCAAACTTGCTGAAGGCTTCTCTAAATATAGTTGTCTATATAAATCCTTTCCTCAGAGTGGAGATTAAAAACAGGGGAAGAGATGGAAATTCTGCAAAGATCACCTCTATTTGTTAGGAACTAAAACAGGACAAGGACTTTGGAGCCAAAATGGGTTAATAGGGCATTTTTCATACTGGAGAAAAACTATTTACAGCAGAATTGAAGGAAGTTATTTGTTAAAAATGCTCCTGCAGCCCCCAAGATAAAGAGATTTCTCCCAAGCACTGGGTAACTGTGAAATAAAGGAAGCACAAGACATTCCTACCACTGCAACCAGGAAAAATCAGCTTCAGCCTGACCTTTTCAAGGTTATTTATTTCAATAATAGCACAAGGGGAAAGAAATCAATCTAGATGGTAATTAACAGATCTGTGGAGCTGCAAGATGAAATAATTCAAGACAGAAAGAAGGGACATGCTCAAGCACATCACTCCTAAACCAAAATTGGGCTTTGGATCATTATTTCTTGAGTGAGGGGGCAACTTCATTGCTTTATAAAGAGGGAACAGCTGTAAAGTTATAAATAAGTGAGACTAAGCAGAGGGAGAGGTCCAGGAAATGGGGCACATGCTTCCAGTTGGATTCCTGGATTCCTGGAGCGTGTCCCGCGTGCTCTGACAGTGAGCACAGCTGGAGCCCTGCACATCACCGGGGAGGGCTGGGGCTGGCACAGGGAGGGCTCGAGTGCCACGCCTGGGGACTGAACAGGGACCTCACTGCAGAGGAATTTCACCCAGAGCTACCGACACGGTGACAGCGCCACGAGGAGAACAATCCTGAGCAGCCGAAACATGAAGTGATGGGGGATGGAAGCTCCCACCCAAACACAGCCAGGCTGTGAGAGCTCAGAGAGAGGATGGGGGGGAAAGGGACAGGAACGAAGCTCAGGGAATCCCGGAATCCCTGAGGCTGGAAAAGCCCTCCCAGCCCAGCCAGGCCCAGCTGTGCCGATGCCCACCTTGGCCCCAGCCCAGAGCACTGAGTGCCACCTCCAGGCCCTCCTTGGGCACCTGCAGGGATGGGCACTCCAAACCTCCCTGGGCAGCCCCTGCCAAGGCCTGAGCTCCCTTTCCAGGAGGAAATTGCTCCTGGTGTCCAAGCCGAGCCTGCCCTGGCCCAGCCTGAGGCCGTTCCCTCTCCTCCTGTCCCTGTTCCCTGCGAGCAGAGCCCGACCCCCCCGGCTGCCCCCTCCTGTCAGGGACTTGTGCAGAGCCACAAGGTGGCCCTAAAAAAGTTCCTTAATTCTGTTTCCTGGGAAGAAGGGAAAGTCCCCCACAAACAATCCAGCAGTGTGCCACACTCCAGCCCCACAGCTGCCAGTGCTTTACTCAAACCCCATCAAATCAAAGCCAGGGGGGTCAAAGCTCCCCCTGATCCAGATGTTCCCAAAGGAAGCACATCCTTTCCCAATCCCTGCCTCCCATCCTGGAGCTGGCGGCAGCAGCAGCCACAGCATAAATGAGATACAGAACATTGAAGCAAAATATGCTTTATGATTTAAAAGCACCCAGAGCCAATAAACTGAGATCAGTTTTGATCCCATGTGCAAGAACAGTGATAAAGACACAACGTATTTTACAGGAGAGGAGGTTTTAGCAGTTAAATTCCGAGGTGTTTGTGTAAGGTTGGGATCCAGATTCAGATTCTGAAGGAGCTACATGAAAGATGGAGAGTGACATTTTACAAGGGCTGCAGGGCCAGGACACAGGGAATGGCTTCCCAGTGCCAGAGGGCAGGGCTGAGTGGGATCTTGGGCAGGAATTGTTCCCTGGCAGGGTGGGCAGGCCCTGGCACAGGGTGCCCAGAGCAGCTGGGGCTGCCCCTGGATCCCTGGCAGTGCCCAAGGCCAGGCTGGACACTGGGGCTGGGAGCAGCCTGGGGCAGTGGGAGGTGTCCCTGCCATGGCAGGGGTGGCACTGGATGGGCTTTAAGGTCCCTCCCAACCCACATCTGGGATTCCAAGATGTATTAAAGACCATGTCTTCCAAATACATACACACTATAACGTTACACTAAGAGCCTGGTGTCAGCATCTCAGTCTTTTAAATACTCCTTGAGGAAAAAAATATTTATTTGGGTCCCTGGCTTGATGACACACACACTGATCATCACAGCAGCACTATAAGACAGGTAGAAATTTTAGTTCAATATGATTCCATCTCCACTGAAACTTTTCTGAGAAGACCAAAAAAGTCAAGATATTTTTATCTCAGTTCGTACATTCCAGATAATGAAGGAGGTAAAGATAAAAGGTCAGTACAGAGGAAAAAAAGCAAAAGGAATGAATCTGTGTCAGCCTGTCTGTATTCCCCACTCAGCATCTGAATCAAGAGTCAATCAGTGCATATTAAAGGCTCAGGTAAAGCAATTAACGGAGCCCAGCTAGTTTTTCTTTGAACAACCAAGGCTCTGTTTCCAAAGCTCTTCTGAAAGTCAAAGGGGCTGGAGCGTGTCCAGGGCAGGGAACGGAGCTGGGAAGGGGCTGGAGCCCCAGGAGCGGCTGAGGGAGCTGGGAAAGGGGCTCAGCCTGGAGCAAAGGAGGCTCAGGGGGGCCCTTGTGGCTCTGCACAAGTCCCTGACAGGAGGGGGCAGCCGGGGGGGTCGGGCTCTGCTCGCAGGGAACAGGGACAGGAGGAGAGGGAACGGCCTCAGGCTGGGCCAGGGGAGTTTTCCCTCCTCAGTTTCAACTGTATCTTCCTATTGAAAGGTCTTCAAATTCTGCAGGCTGGAGTTTCTCCAGCACAGATGCACGTTCCTCGAGGCTCAGGGAAACGAAACAGGCAGCCTGGGCCAGCACTGCAGGGAGCACTCGATTTACTCCCCCCAGCAGCAGCCAAGTGCCGCCTTTATTCGGAGCAGGGTCTGGGTGGTCCCTGCTCCCAGAGGCTGCATCTCCCATGTTCCAGATGGCTTCTGAGGACTGGGTGCAGCCTTACAGCCAGGATAATACACAGGTGTCATTCCACGGGCTGCTCCCCCCCACAGATGGGATCCAGCTGATCCAAGCCCTCCCAGAGCTATTATTACTCCCTGATGACATTTGCTGGAGGAACAACAGCCTGATTACTGTGCAAAAAATAAAAAAAGCTGTGGAGAATGGTTTGGAACAAGCAGGTTTTCCTCAGGGGACCTCCAAAACCTGGGAGACAATTTTGTTTACCGTTTAACCCCAGACTGGTTGAGGTGGGAAGGGACCTCAAAGCCCACCCAGTGCCACCCCTGCAAGGCAGGGACACCTCCCACTGCCCCAGGCTGCTCCCAGCCCCAGTGTCCAGCCTGGCCTTGGGCACTGCCAGGGATCCAGGGGCAGCCCCAGCTGCTCTGGGCACCCTGTGCCAGGGCCTCCCCTCCCTCCAAGGGAAGTTTCTTTTCCAAATATCCAATCTAAACCTTCCGTCCATCAGTTTGAAGCCATTGCCTCCCGTCCTGTCCCCACACACTGTTGCAAAAACTTCTTGAAAGTTCCAACCTTATTTCTTCCTTCTTCACTTTAAATTCTCACCTATTCCAGGTCTGTGAATTGCAGCCCAGGCTTGCTCCAGTGTCACTTCCTAATTTTCTGGATCTGAATTCAACAGCTGTTTCTGTGACAGAAGAAAGAAAATCTTCCAGATTTTTGTATCTCCTGCTGTTATTTCGAGAGAAGAATAAAGAAGAACCATGGAATATTCTGAGTGGAAGGGACCCACAAGATCATTGATCCAAGCCCTGGCCCTGCCCAGACCCCCAACAACCCCACCCTGGCACCCCTGGCAGCGCTGCCCAAACGCCCCTGGAGCTGTGGCAGCCTCGGGGCCGTGCCCATTCCCTGGGGAGCCTGAGCAGAAATCCTCCTCCAATTAATTCCTACTGCAATTACAAACATTTCTTTGCAGGCCTGGAGCCTGGAGCCGTGTGTCCTTCCAGCACAAGGCTGGGATGTGAGCGATCCCGAGTCTGCCCGTGGCTGTGGGCAGCACCCGAGGACGCCGGGGAGGCTCCCGGGAAGCCAAGTGCTCAATTCCCACACAAACTGCAGCCACTCCACAGTGGCTCCACTGAGGAAAAAAGATTCAAATAACTCCCCTGATGGTTTTTTAATGCAAATTCCAGCTGCAGTGCCAAGAAGGAGCTGTTTTTCCTGAAGACTTGCAGGATACATTTCAATAGCTTCAAATGCATGAGCCGGTGTCATTTTTGCATTAGGACATCCAAATATATTCAAATAAAATACCCAGAGTTGTGCTCCGTCACACAAGGGCCATTTACAGATTCCATGGGCCACAGTTTTCCAGCCAGCCATCTGAAAAATAAATACCTCCACTGTGCTTCTTCCCTCCTTGGAAAAATCCATGACTTACACTTCCATTTCCAAGCATTAAACACTAAATTCCTGTTCTCTGAGTGGTAACACCAAAGTGGGCATTTGGAAATTCCACTGCAGAGTATCTGAGTAACCGCCGGGCTCATTTAGAAAACTTTTGAATGTGGCAGATATGTTCCAAAAGGTAAAGGCTTTTTCCAACACGCTTCCACTCCTGCAGGGAATACACTCAAATGATCCGTAGGAGACTGATGATAATTCTGCCCTCATTCGGGTACTCAAAAGGAAAAAAACATTTTCATTTTCAGTATTTAGCAGCAATTATTTTTCTATTCATCTTAAAAATATCATTCCGTTTGGAAAAACATTCCAACGCCTGTGCAATCCAGGATTTCAAACCTGTTGAGGGAAGAACAAAAACCCTCCAAGGAAAATCCAGAAATCTCTCTGCTTTGTTCAAAAATGGCTATTTTGGAACAAAGGAACTTAAGATGAGGAGTTACGAGGCTCATTTATCCCTAATCCACCTGAAAGCCTGATCAGCACTGGAATTCTTTCCTGCTCATCCCCACCCTGCACTCGGGAGCTCCAATCCACTCAGCCCAGAGTAGCCGGAGTCTCTCTGGAAAACACAGGGAATATTTACGGCTGCTGAAAGCCCACACTGAGTTCGTTCTCACTGAAAGGGGAAAACAAAGAGCAGGATAAAAGGTTGGGCATTTCTGAGGAGCCCATAACGCCATAATCAGAGATCACTCAGGGATAATCTCCTCAGGACACTACTTAATCCTTTCAGGAATGATCTGGAAAAGAAGGCATCGAGCTTGCCTTTGAAAGAGCTCCTTCAGGGAAGGAAAATGGCCCTTAAATCAGAGGGAATTTTCCCCAAGTCATCAGGGAGCAGCCAGAAATTGGAGTGTCTGGGGCCTCGTAGAGAATTTCCACCACAAAAAAGGGTTAAAGGACAAGGGAAGAATGAAAAGCGTACTTGCAGGTTTTTGGTTTTAAGAATCAAAGGCCAGAAGTGACAGGAAGAATTCCAAATGGCTCTCTGAAGCATTGGAAAGTGGACAAAAATTGTGGAGAAATAAAAATTCCAACGGACGGAGAGGTGCAGTGAGAGAGTCAAGCTTGGTTCTGGAGGGGAGGAGAGTGCTCAGCTCTGTGGGATCTTGAATGGCTGAGAATTAACTTTTAAAAGACCTTTCTGGTCAAAAATTTCTTCAAGTGGATTTAACTGAAAGCGAGGCACCATCCACTTTCCAAGGAAATTAAAGGTGTTTAAGCACCATTCCTGTACTTCTCCCTCTTCCCAAAGCAGCCCAGGAGCTGAGCAGGACAGTCCAGAACAGCTGAACGCAAAATAAAGGCAGCAGCTTTCATTTATTGATAACAAATATTCAACCTACTCCACCTGAGCTGGCTGGTTTCATCCAGAATAGATCCGTGCACAAGTTCCCACAGGAAAAGAAACCACTGACACTAAACCCAACACACAACAAAACAAAAAACCCCTCACGGAGCCATCAAGAAAAACCCAAACACAAACCAACTTCCTCTTCAGCTCCCCAGAAATCTTGGATGCATCACCTTGGGCAGAGGCAGCTCTTGGCGAGGAAGCGAGGGCTGCAGAAAGTGGGGTTTGTCAAGCACTCAATATTCAGCTTCGTATCTCTGGAAGGACAGAAGGAACCCTTTCCAAAGCAGCTCCTCTCCAAAGGCCAGGAGCTGCCCCAGACATCGGGATCCACAGGCCAATCACCAAAATTCCCCTGGCATTCATCCAAGGAACGCTGAAAGCTGCACTCCCTCGCCCGCCCCGTTTTTTCCTGGCATTTCTGATTTCTTTCAGCCCTGTCACACCAGAGCAATGAACACTGCTCAGATTGTGTGAAAACCATAGAAAGGAGTGGGAAAACCAGGGAAGTTCACACACTTCCAGGCATTTCCAGTGGCAAAGCAGAGATTGGAGAACTTGGCTGATGGTTACACTGAGAATGTGAAATAATAAATCCATTAGCAACCAGTAAAGAAATATTTGGCCAATTTAGTGCCCGTGAGGACACCATTCACTGCCAGCACCCCTCCACCAACTCCCTAATTATGCCAGCAGGAAAATACAGGGAGCAAAGGGAAGTTCAGAGAAAAGCCCTTTTGGCTGATATTAAATGTCACATTTATTTCAAAATAAGCATTTTTAGAAAGTCAGTGAGCAGCAACTTTTTGCTTGCTCTTTGAATGAGAGCTTTCTAAAACTGATGTCCCATGATTTGTATAAACTCGTGGAAAGCTGCCCCATTTCCTGATAGGCAAAGGGTGGCCACTGCAGCATTTCTTTGACTAATTCCTTCCACTGGGTTTTCCATAAGTGATTCATGGCTGTACTCAGCTTTCCTGGAAAACATGTCCCAAAGTCTGGAAGGTATGGAAAGCAGGATATTCTCCCGGGCTGGTTTCTAACTGTGAATCTTTGTGCCTCTCTCTCTCTTTAGAGACAAACAGCAGTTTAACAGCTTCATTCTATCCACTCGAATTTAATTATTTTTTCCCCCTAAATATGAGAAAAAAACCCCATACTATACATATCTTTCACCCTATTCCCTCCATATTCTGATTTGTAGAACTCCAGCCTTAGAAGCCTAAAAACCAGGCGCTTTTTTCTATTATTTTACTTTTATTTAAAGGAAATTTAGAAAGAGCTTCCCTGAATACTTGTATCACCTATTGAATTTTGTTACTTTCTTGGAAGTCACAACACTACAAAGAGTTTTTTTACATAGAGGGGCTGTGAAATAATTACAAGTTCCCTGAGACTCCTTGCCTGACTTGTTCCTAAAATCCCTCAGGTGTCAGTTAAACCCAACAGACAGCAGTGAGACCAACTGAGACCTGATCAAAGTCCTGGTCAGCCTCTGATCCAGCTGAGTCTGGAGGCTGCTACTTAAATAAGTCTTCAAAGTAGTTCCCAGGGCCCTCATCTCCTCCCATTTTCCTGAAGAAATTTAAGGGAACCTCACTTTGATTACCATGCAGATCAGCTGTAGGGATACTAAAGCTCCCTGGGACATTTTCCACATTATTTATACCTGGGTTGCTGCCTCTGTGCAATTCCACAGGAAACAAGTTCTGCTATCAGTGCCCAGAGCAGCTGGGGCTGCCCCTGGATCCCTGGCAGTGCCCAAGGCCAGGCTGGACACTGGGGCTGGGAGCAGCCTGGGGCAGTGGGAGGTGTCCCTGCCATGGCAGGGGTGGCACTGGATGGGCTTTGAGGTCCTTCCAGCCCAAACCAGTCTGGGATTCTTTGAAACCTTAAAAATTCCATCCAAGTGTGTTATCGCCCTCAAATTTATTATTTAACCTTCACTTGGAACATTTTACAACACTGGAAATCTGTTTTGATTTCAGAATGAATCACAGAATGGTTTGGGATGGAAGGGACACCAAAGCCCACCCAGTGCCACCCCTGCCATGGCAGGGACACCTCCCACTGCCCCAGGCTGCTCCCAGCCCCAGTGTCCAGCCTGGCCTTGGGCACTGCCAGGGATCCAGGGGCAGCCCCAGCTGCTCTGGGCACCCTGTGGCAGGGCCTGCCCACCCCGCCAGGGAACAATTCCTGCCCAAGATCCCATCCAGCCCTGCCCTCTGGCACTGGGAAGCCATTCCCTGGCTCCTGTCCCTGCAGCCCTTGGGAATTGTCTCTCTCCATGGTTCCTGGGGCTCCTTCAGGCCCTGCAAGGCCACAGTGAGCTCAGCCCAGAGCTTCTCCTCTCCAGGCTGAACAATCCCAGCTCTCGCAGCCTTTCCTCCCAGCAGAGCTGCTCCAGCCCTCTGCTCATCCTGGTGCCTCCTCCGGCCTCTCTGCAGCAGCTCCACGTCCTCCCTGTGCTGGGACCCAGGACTGCTTTCACAATTCTTGTTTGCTGGTTCTTTTAGCCCCCAGTCCCTGCTTTGGAAAATCCCCCCTGATCTTTTTGCCCAGGGAAGGCAGAGAGGCACAAAGCTCCCACGAGGGCGCTGCCCGAGCTGTCCTTGGTGTGTTTGCTGGTGGTGCCACTCTCCAAGGTATTTCTGAGGAACCTCATTAAGCTCCTGCAACAACAACATCCCACTCAAAGGAAAACCTTCTATTGTGTGCTCGGCCTTTCAGCAAATACTGACATAAGGACCGTGCCCATGTGACCAGCTGAGGCTTATCATTTTTTCCAGATGAACTGGGTTTCGACTGAACTACTCCTCTAAAAAGCCTGGAGTGCTTTATTGCACAAGCTGGACTAGGAGCAAAGCACATGAATGTGCTCAAGTGTTCTCCATAAAAACAGCCTGGCCATGATTAACAGAGACCCTTTCAGGAGGCAGAGTTCCACAAACACTGTATTTTATATTTTTAACCACCACAAACCGGTCACTTCCTAAAGTCACTTGATCCAACAGCCTCTGCCTTGATTGTTTCTAAACCCAACTCAGAAAATTACAGCTGGCATTTCCAACCTGCCCAGCAGAGCAAAAAAAGAGCTTACAACAGCATTTCCACTTCTACCTTATGCAACCTCAACATTACAGCAAGGGCCTTGCAGATTGAAATGCCAAATTAGAAAGTCTTCAAATCAGACCATTTGCAAGGCAAATCAGGACAATCAGCAAGAAAGGGAGATCCAAATAACAATAATTAAACAATCATTTGCAAATACATGAAATAACCACAGTCAGAGCTCTCTGCTCGCTACTGAACTTGGTGTCCCACATCCAATCTATTTTAAAAAATAAAGATTATTCACTTCCAAGCTGACCTGGTTAGGCTGACACATTCGGACCTTTCAGCACTTCTCTGCTTATGGTGACTCTCTGGGTTTAGATTTATTGATCCAATCTTTTTCCCCAAATCCTCGTGGCTGCAGCTGGATTTTGCTCTCCTGTCACTCAGCTTCCACAGGATCCTTTCCCTCGTGCTTAGAGTTTACACTTGGGCAGTTTTTAAGGGTAAAATTATGGGGGAACTGCTCTCCTACTAATGATGATTAAACCATCAGCACTAAACACTGAACTGGGGGAGTTTAAACCAGGTTTAGTCCAGGACAGGATGACACAGAAGGACAGATTTAACTAACTCTGCTTTCCAATTTACAATCACTGAGTGATCAGCAGCTCATCCACATCATTCCATCTGCTCCTCCCAGAACCAAGGACTTTAAAAATTTATTTCTTCAGGAGTTTTTTAGATTTTACCTTTTAAAGCATCATATTCCTTCTGCTTCATTACTCACCAAGGACTTTAAAAATTTATTTCTTCAGGAGTTTTTTAGATTTTACCTTTTAAAGCATCATATTCCTTCTGCTTCATTACTCACCAAGGCTCTGAAAAGGATGGATCTACTACAAATAACTCCAGTAGCTGATGAACTGTGAGAAATAAACACCTTTCAAAAATAGCCCCCACTGTCAGCATTTGTTTCCCAGCCCAAAGTGGTCCCTAAATAGCACCAGCCCAGGTCCCAGCTGTGCCACACCAGACTCCTCCTCATCCCCCCTGGACTGCAAAGAACAACGGGGATTGACTTCACTCTGTGTTTACTTCCTGCACTGAAGACTCCACAGGAATCTACCAGAGACAGTCGCTAAAATAATCTTAATTTAACCAAAGTCCACTGTTCTACAAGGGATGGGACAGGAGCCAGGGGAACAGCCTGAAGCTGGAGGAGGGCAGGGCTGGGTGGGATCTTGGGCAGGAATTGTTCCCTGGCAGGGTGGGCAGGCCCTGGCACAGGGTGCCCAGAGCAGCTGGGGCTGCCCCTGGATCCCTGGCAGTGCCCAGGGCCAGGCTGGACACTGGGGCTGGGAGCAGCCTGGGGCAGTGGGAGGTGTCCCTGCCATGGCAGGGGTGGGAATTATTCCATACTTGATGTCCCTTCCTGTTGCGGTGCGGTTTTGTTGTTTTTTCTTAATTTTATAAAGATGGTTTAACCCCCACCCCTCTCCCCCTCGGGTGGTGAGTCCCAAGTCCCAGTCCTTCCCCTAATTTCCCTTCTACGGTTATCCCCCTCCCTTGNGGTTGTACCCTTCCCCCGCCTTATGTATCCACCCCCCTATTTAAGTTGCTGTAAGCTTTGATTTGTGGCTCAGTTGGACCAAACCCCTGGAAATAAAGGACTTTCTGGACTAATTGGTCTGGCTGGCCCCTCCCTCGCCTCTTTACCCTGGAACTTCGTCTCCAGCACCCCTTATCCTATCGCGTCCCACGCGCAGAGCTAGCCGGGGACGAGAGCCAGGATTAGCGCGTGGCCGCGACACCTTCCATCCCAACCCATTCTACGACTCCAAGAAATAAAAACCTCATTCTGAACATTTCCAGAGCTGAAGAGCTCCAAAATCACCCCTGTGAGCCACGGAAGGGAAATGGACTCCCAGCAGTGCCGGGAATTCATCGCTGCACATTATTTCACACTGGTTAACTCACTTGGATGAGCAAACATTTTGCAGCTATGTCATGCTTTCCCACACACCTTCAGGACTGTGTCATCTGTGGGGTCACAGGTTTAGGATTTTTTTTTTTCTTTTCATGTTTAACTGCCATTTCTGAAAAGTAAAAAAAAAAAAAAAAATCTAATAGGTAAAGCAGTTGTCCCTAAAGTGTTTTTCTAAATTTTTATGGTGTTTTTTTCAGCCATGACAGGTACAAGAACTGTCCCACTGAGGGAAGATATGACCAAAATCCTGATGGAGTAGGATGAAAAATACTTCTGTAATTAACAATTTATTATCATGAAAAATGCAGCTGCATTATGCCAAAACTACAACTTGACGGAGAGCAAAGATAAGGATGAAACCAGCAGGTGTTTGGGGTTGTTGTAATTTCTGGTTCCTTCCAACATGACAGCAGGATTTGTTTAACTCAAATATTAAAGATATCATCCCAGGCAAGCAGAAGTTACGTGTTCATCCTCTGACACATCCTCTGTGACTAAGGGAAAAACAAAAGGAAATAAAAAATTAAACTCAAACGCAGGAGGCTTTAGAAAACCACAGGAGCTGGTCAGAAGCAGCCTGGTATTTCTGTGATCTTTAAAGAATGACATTTTCCACTGCAGTCACTGAAGGAAGAACGGGAGATAAATTTCAAAAATATTTTGCAAGAATGTTCTGGGAGGGTAGGAAAAAACCCAAAGCAATTACAAGAAGTTACTGCACTTCAAAGAACAAATCAAGTGTACCTGGAAATTTCAAAAGTATTTAAAAAATACTAATAAAGATCATGGAATGGTTTGGTTGGAAGGGACCTCAAAGATCATCTAATTCCAATCCCCTTCCACTATCCCAGGCTGGTCCAAGCCCTGTCCAACCAGGCTTTGATTAAGATGATAAGAGATAATAAAAGGAGCCACAGAAGAGTCTGGAATTTGTCCCAAATCACCTGCATTTTTGGTGAGGTTAATGTCTGATACACTGTAATTTTCTTACACCTTAATTAGTGACACATCAGCAGCACACTGGCACTTAAAGCTTTTAAGGTATTTAACAACAGAGCTTTAGAGATGCATTTAGTTTATTTATTTATATGGCAAGAAACCGCCTGTTTTGACTGAAGGGGCAAAAAAATCAGCACTAGAAAATAATTCCTGAAAACATTTTAAATTCCTGAATATTCCAGGCAGTGGGGTTTGGGTTAGGAACTCACACTTGCTGAGAGCCAACACAGTTCTCTGCATCTCCTTCCAACTTCTGCTATAGAAATGCTTGGATTTGCCTTTTTTCCAGCAGAGGAGATAAAAACATCATTGCAGTGCAGTAGAGACAAGAACAGAATTCAACTTTGGCAATTTAGGAAGGAAGAAATGTGAACAATCCCCTCCTTAAACCACCTCCCGTGAAGAATTCCTGCACTGCAGCTGCTCTGGGCAAGGTAAAGAGCTTTTCTGTTGGGACAGAGCCCAGAAAAATCTTGTAAAATGTGTTTAAAGTTGTTCTATACCTCATGTGTTATAAATAAGAGACCAGATCATCGATTTAACAATTACCCATTCATTTTATACTTCATTGTAATTTATCATTCGTTACCTGAATGTTATATTTCCTCCTTTATTAACAGTTACTGCTGATTACCCTGTTGTTGTAAAAAACCCCACTTATTGTAACCTACTCCTTATCAGCACATACTAATACAGGAATTTATGGCCCCCTTACCCTTCCCCCGTTGCCCAGCTACCCCGCCAAAGGCCTGTCTGAAGATACCAGAGAGAAGAAAAAACCAGAAAACCTGATATGCAAACGAAAGCCTAAAGGACTCTTGGGAGAAACACAAACCCCTAGAAAAAACAAGTTAAAAACGAGCCAACGAACTTTTAAGAAAAATCAACCTGATTACACGATCAATTAGAAAGAGAACTAGCACCTGGCCAGCTTTTGGGTTTCCTTTTAGGTCACCATAAACAATAAAAGGGTTGACTGAGAGCACCCCCCCGCCGATGAAGAATTGAAATTGCCTTCCTGGCCACTCCCCTGTGAGGAGAGCAGGCCCGGCTTTATCCCTGTGAGTGGCAAGGCCGAATTCCTCCTCCCCCACGTCGGAGCCGGGAGCAGCGGAGGTGTGCGCAGCCTGCCGGGCGCCCAACCCAAGCTGATCACTTTTAATAAAGGCTTTTAAAGGACTCGCAGTCCTGCCCGTATTCATTTCATTGTGCAAATTATAAACCTTTCCCGCGGGGACAATCCCCAGTGCTGAGGGGAGGCTTCACTCCCGCCTCAGGGGTCCGGGTGCTGTGCTGAGGGGTTTGGCGAGGCCGCCCCGCTCTCACCTGCTCCGAGCCCATTCTCTCCGCCTTACACAACCCCGGGCAGGAGCTGCTCATACTTTCCACTGCCCGCCCCAGCAGCTGTTTCATCCTCAGGAAAATTCAAGCCCTTCATCAGAGTTTCCATGAGCCAGGCAGCCCTGGCTCCCAGCTGGACGGGGTCTGGCCCTGCACAGGAATGGCCACACAGCCCGGGGCCCGGCAAACTCCTCAGCAACTCCCACCGCTACCCCCTCCTAAAGTTCTGGCTCCCACAAGGAACTCTCTCTTATTATTTAACAGCACAACCTACAAGAAATGGACATTGCAGTTCTTATTTCATCTTTTTTTTCCTAGTAATGGGCATATTCCTACTGCAGCTCTCAGCAGAGGCAGCTCTGAATAATTATCAAAAATGCTACACTCAAATAATCAGAGATGGCAGTTGTTCTTAATGTATTTAATAATATTATCTCACTTGTTCGGTTATCAGAAAGGGAGAGGATACTTTAACTCCAAACCACAGAAGTGTTTTGTTTAACAGTATGGATTATGAATGGCTAAAAGAAATGGGAACAGGAAAGAAAAATCAATTTATGGTAACAATACAGCTTGGCTCTTCTGGCAGCTCACCAGCTCAGCTTCCTATCTACAGAGAAAGGAAACAGCATCTCTAGGAAGAAAAAGGAACAATTCTCCTCGCCCTTCAGCCAGCTCCTACTTGGAAAACAGCCTGAATTTTAAGAGGCCTCCATACAAACAGACACTTGTTTTGAAATCAGGCCCAAACCTTCAGGGAAGTTTCCAGAATGGTTTTCAGTCACTGCAAGAAAATAAAGTGATTTTGGTTTACTTGGCTGTATGTAAAAGTCAAAACCTCACCTTTATTTTGGTTTTTTATGACAGCAAGATTGTTTTTGTCCAAGCTGTGTGATACAGACATTATCAATAAATCCATTTATCAAAGAGCCCTGAACTCACACACCTGCCACTCCTAAATCACTCTTGTACCAGAGATGCTCTCTCACAGCTCAGGGGGTTGCATTTTCCTGCTGCCTTTTGTATTTCAGCAACCAAAAGGAGCTAAAATCCAACTCCTGGGGTTTGGAGCTCAATAACCAACAGTGTGTTTGCCAGCACCAAAGGAACTCCAAAGGAAACCTCAAAAAGCAAAATCAAATCCAACTCCTCACTCGTGAGCCATCTGAAAATCTGCACAGGGCAGAGGAAAGTTCATCCCTGAGGTTACATTTTAATAAAAGAAATTCACTGAGTATTGACAGCTCTGCTTTTATGAGTAATAAAGATCAATAGGGCCAGTAATAAATAATGACTCCCATAATTAACGAAATTAATTCTGGTTATCTCTGGCAGTAAAAAATGCTGGCAGGAGGAGACGAGGTGTAAGGCAGGTACTTATGGATTATTCTTCTCCCATCTGAAGCTGACAGAACCTCACAAACTTTATTTAGGATATTGTCCTATCCTAAATCCCTGTGCTTGGCAAGTACAACTCATCAACCAGTCCCACCCCATTTTTAGTACCAGGATTCCCAAACGTTCTGGGACAATGATTTCCATAGTTTAATTATGCATTACACCCACAAAATTTTTTAAAATCATACTTTAGCTCTCAGTCTCAACTTCAGGTTCACTGAACACAGCCCACATTTTGGCTGCGATTGCTCCCAGCATATTCCCATATTTTATGAGGAAAAAAAAGAGGAGCTGGGCAGACTTAGAAGAAGAGATAAAAACCCCAAAGCAGCCCCAATGAAAACTGCCCAAAATGCCCACTGAGGGAGGTGTTAGAACACCATTAATGAACCCCAAAATCAAACCAAACCCACACACCCAGGGCAGGGTTCGAGCTGGATGATCCTCGGGGTCCCCTCCAACCCAAACCATCCTGGGATTTTATGATCTCCAGTGTTCTCACACATAAGGACAGCCCCCAAACTCCACTGGAATTTCTGGTTCATATAAATATATGCATTTGCATCATTGTTTTTGAATTATTTCCCTCATTGTCAGTTCTCCTGACCTATGACACCAAGTAATGTTAGTTATTAATAACCAATATTACCTATAAGTTTATAAACACTGCTTTTTAAAACTTGCCCGACTGAATGAACAACTTCAGCAATAAATTGTCACAGAATGAAATGTCTGGCACTAAAAAGACTTTCTTTTTATAACTCTAAGCCTGTTCTGCATGGGACAGTTCAGTCAGTGCTGATATTGATAATTTATTAATGCTGATGGTATTGAGGGGTGTTTGGGATGAGTTTCAAGCCAGTGTCACCTCTAAAAGTCGGCATACATTTTCCTATTTTTAATTAATGAATGGGGCAGTATTCCTGGGAACAAAGCTCAACTTGCTCCTAAGAAAGCCACAAACCAAGGAAATTAGGAAATAAATAAGGAAATAAGGAAAAGCTCTCCTCAGCACCGTGATGCAGCTTTGCTGTTCCAGCGATTTCACCAGACAATGTTCTCCTAAATTTCCATTTGGTTCTCCAGGAAGGTTAAACTCTGAATCCTGGGGTAGCTCAGACCTCGTGCGGGATCTCTTTCCCAGTTTTTGAGCTTATGATTGGAGCTCTGGATCCTATGGAAGTAATTTTTGTTTTTATCTCCAACACTGAGGCTATTTATGACAACTTTACAGCATTGTTTTTCAAGTTTAGGTATTTTTAAGGCACCTGACAACCATCTTGTGCAGTAAGAGTTATTTTAATATTTAAATAAATATGTAAGTGTTATATATTTCAGTTTTAATTCTACCTATAAAGATATTTGTATTTGCATAAAGCATTGGTCAGCCTACTTTAAGGACTTAAATGAGTGGATTTTTGACACAGAAATAATTATTTTGCTGTTTTCACCAGATCTAGAGACCTACAGAAGGTCCAAGTGTGATATAAACCTGAACCTGCTCAAAATACCTCCACTTCACCAAATACCTCCTGAAGTTCTATTGCAAAACTTTTCATAATGGAAGGTTTCTAATTTTTTTTAATGGTTTTACTGTTCAAAGTAAAGCCAGATTACTGAGATGTGATTTCGAACCACAATCTTAACCCTGAGCTTTTTTTGGAAAGCAGAAGCATTGAAGACTAGGAACACTGTCACAAAAAAAATAGATTTTTCTGGTAGAGAAGGAATGAAAACCTTCAAAATATATGCAGATGCCAATAATTTAAGTTTTACATTCCCACTAGGGAATATTTTGCCAAAACCAGAGCTGTGGTCACCAAAATCTATAAGCATGTAAAAACATTCCTCTTTTAGGAAATCTACTTTTAAAATGTTTCCTTTTTAATGGGATCTAAGAGGCTTAACAAACCTGAAGGAAAAGGCTTACGAGGCATGTGGCTGAGGCAGGAGGAGATTACCAGAAAATCGAGTATTATTTGTAAAGGAAGTTTTGTAAATACTCCTGAGAAATCTGCTAAACTTCCTGTAAAGCAGAAGTAATTCCTTAAGTACTTAAAAAACCCCAAATCCACCTCATGATTATTTCAGCAGCCTGCAGGGCAATTAAAAATGTCTAAAAGCAAGGCTCATTTAACAGCTTTATTTTCAGAGCAGTTCACAAAAGGCTTTTCTGCAGTGAAACCACGCAAAGCTGAAGGAAAAGAAGAATTTGGAAGCTGGACAAACATTCCCAGGATTCAGCTCACCTGCAGCTCTGCTTTTCCTGCAGGGACTTCTCGCCTTGTTAGGCTTTATCTTCAAGCACAA
>WEIT01005211.1:81837-102595 GCA_013389985.1 Dryoscopus gambensis
GGGACCCCGGGCCCCGAGAGCCTGAACGGGGAGCGGGGCCGGGCGCAGCACGAGGAGGAGCGGACGGGCTCGCCGGGAGCCCTGGAGGAGGAGCAGGAGAAGCAGGAACACGACATCTCCCTCTTCGTCAAGGTAGGCGTGAGGGACTGCCGGGGAAGCTCCGTAGGGAATCTCCTCTTCCAGGAGTCCTGTGGTGAGGGGCATTTACGTGTGGCAGGCCAGGGGCCAGCCTGGCTCGGGTGATTTGGTTATTAATGCCCGAGATAAACTTGCCTCGGACTCCTCATTCCTTCAGGAATCGCTGGCATAAGGAGTTCTCCGTGGATTCGCAGATCTCCAAAATGCGGGGAGAGGGGTTCTCGTCGTGGGGGCTGAGAGGGAAGAACCGGGGCAATGTCATTTCAAATGTGGTGCTGGGAGTTTCCAACACGAACTACGGGTGACGTTTAGAGAATTGCCCCAAACTTAGGCAAGGCTGAATTCAGAGTCGGTAAAGAGCATCCCTTGTAATTGTCCAGTTCGTGTTTGTGTGGGCAGGGAAGATTTGGGTTAGAGGGAAATGGGGAAAAAGGGAGGGGGAAAAAATAAAACTAATTTCTGGTATTTTATTGAGTAGAGCTTTAAACCTTTCTATCCTGTGCCTGGAATCCCTGGGATCTGGCATGGAAACAGCAGCCATCGACGGAGTCTTTATCAGCTGGGAATTTTCTGTGTGTAGAAAGCATCTAGAGGTGGTTTCTTCCCTCTTCTCTGGCCACTCTGGACTAAAACGTGGAGCAGGGTGGGATAAACATAAAGGAAATAAAACTGGGGGAGCAGATGGCATTTGAGAGCTTCTCCTCTACAAACCATCCCACCCTGTACCTCCTGAGCTGGCTGAGGCTGCTTCTGCCAGCCAGAATTCACCTGAAAATTAAAATTAAAACTTAGTGCCAAATTAAAACTTCATGGAAGGAAAACATGGCCAAAATGAGAGAGAATTCTAGTAAGAATAAGAGCATTTGTTGTGACTCTGTGGTCCCCAAATATTAGGATTAAGCATGGGCTTTGAAAATATTTGTGAATTAATGAAGGCAGAAGGAGAAGGGAGGAGCATTTTTGTGATGGGCTTAAAATTGGTAATTTAAGAATGCCCAGAAAATAATCGAGCTGCTTGTCTAATTAATTCTGTATTACAAAGCTTGAATATTTTACCTCACCTGTAGCTGGATTTTTGAAGCTGGGACTGGATTAGTTTTCAGTTAGAGGTTGGCATGAGTTTCTCCAGGAAAAGGAAGAAGGAAAAAAAAGCCAACTGGAGAGCTCAGCATCTCCACAGGCACCAAAATGTGCTGGGGGATGAGGAGCAGTGGAACTGCCAGGACAGTCCCTGCTCTGCTGCTCTCGCTGTCTCTCACCTGCTCCTGGCAGCAGGAAAAGGGTGTACAAACAGGGACACTGGGAATTCTCTGGGACGACTCAAAGCAGGTTTTAAGAGCACATCCCCAGTCTGTGCTTTAATAGCTGTTCATGTGTTTTGATCAAAAAAAGAGCGAGTGGATTCCAAGGTGGGGCAGTGTGAGCTCTGGAACTGGGGATTATGGAATGTTTAATGCCCCATCCAGCCAGGGATTCCCTATAAATCCATTATCCATCAGCTCCCCGGCTTCCTTCCAGCTCCCATTTCAAACTTCCCCCTTCTGTAGCACCCCCGGCGCCTGGGGAGGGGCTGGGCTGGTTGAAACACGGGGGTTGTTGCCAGTCCTGTTCCCGAGTTCTGCGTGTCCCCCCCGCCTGCTGGGCTCGGGTCACTCCCGAAGGGTCGGGGTGAGCTCTGTCTGCCTGGGGGGTGTCTGTGCCTCCGTCACACAGCTGGGCTGGGACGGCCTCGCCATGGTCTGACAGTGCAGTACGGATACAGAGAAGTGTAAAAATAACCCCCCAACTGGGAGAAAATGCACGAGAAAACAGCGCAGGAGCAGGGCTGGAACAATCCTGGCACTTCCCCTGCTGGGGAATATTATCCTAGGCCAGGCCAGCGTCAGAATGCCTGGTGATCATGTCAGTGATAATGCTCTAAGAAGCATCAGCCTCAGGAAGAAAGCCCCTGGAAGAACAGGACCTCTTCAGAATTCCCTCGAGGCTTTCACTGGGTGCTCCCTGATTTCCAGTTTCCCATGGAACAACATCATTTATTTCCTTTAGATAACAACACCCATTATTCCAGGTGCTTCAAAGGCAAAGGTTCCCAAAGGTCATCCAGATACCCTTTGCATTTGGGAATTCAGCTCAGTGTCCCTGGCACCTTGTGCTGTCTGGTCTTCAAAGGCTTTTTTCCTCCCTCAGCAAAAGCCCTTTACTGACCAAAAAATTTCAGTAAATGTCAATTTTTTAAACCATTTGAATATACTGGAACTCTCACTAAAATTACCCCGTTAATTTTAAGCAATAGAACATTTATCCAAGGCTTAAGATCTTATTTCTAAATTGAAATTTTTATCTGATTATTTATAGATAGAAAACTCAGCAGAACCACAACTGCAGATTTCAGAATTCCAAGGATTCCTAAGGATTTCTCTGTGGCACAAACACACGGCCAAACAACCCAGCTGGAGCACAAGGCCTTGCTCAGCTCCCAGAACATTTCTTCCTCATTGTCAGGGTTAAATGGATTTTAGTCAAAGCTGGCCATGAGCACAAGGTGATAGATTTCACCCAAGGAAAAGCAGTGGGATTTATCCAGTTTGGTGACATTCTTGGTCTCGGTATCATTTCCTTCCATTCAGAGAGTGATTTCATTCCCACCAGAGACCAAGGTTACCTGTCTGGAGCAGAATGTCCTTGCAGCACCCCTGAGATATCCTTGAGTGGCTTTGCCCAGAGCTGTGCAGAGTTATGGGAAGGGCAAAGGTGCTTGAAAGGAAAAGCTTTGCTGGGAGTTCAGAAATGGGAACAACAAGTGCACCCCTGCCTCCGGGGTCAGTGTGCCCAGCTGAAATGGGAACGGGTGTTTCCCACAAAAAACCATCTTCTTTTCTCTGATGTGGTGAATCTGTGCCTTAAACAGAACCCAGATTATAAAGCAGCAACTGAATTTTGGGTGCTGCAGGTAAGAAATCCGTGGGCAGCAGGAGCTCAGCTCCCTGGAACCCCTGGGTGCCCTTTCAGTGGAGTCTGTGCTGCAGCTGGTGCTTGGTGTAAACACCAGAACTAGCATCGCTGAGGAGGAGTTTGTGCTGAAAATCTTGATTTTTCTTCCTCAGGCAGGGTGTAAATGGGTGAGGTGGGTGTGGGTTATACAGACAGTAACTGGTGTGCTGTACCCAAATCCACGTGGGCAGCTGCTTCTGGGCCTTTTTTAGTGCAGGTTCACCATGGGAGCTCAGTATTTAGATGATCTCAAGAAGTGAAATGGAAGATTTCTGTGTGCAGACTTATACCAGCTCCACACACTGGGTTCTGCTCCTTTCTCCTCCCTCCCTGTTTTTGTCCTTCCTGAGCTCCATTCCATGGACCTTCTGCAGGGCCCTGTCTCAGGCGCCACATCGCTGCCACTAAAATCCAGTAGGTTTTTAATAAGTTGCCTCCCCCCACCGTTCTTTTGGATATTTTCATTTGCATTGCCAGTGAGAGCTTTCTGCTTTTTTAATTGAGGAATTATGAAAGCTCTGGGCAGGGTGACAAGGTGGGCACTGGGCACAGCTGGGCCTCGCTGGGCTGGGAGGGCTTTTCCAGCCTCAGGGGCCCTGGGAATCTTTCATAAGCTGGGGAAGGGTCTGGAGCCCCAGGAGCGGCTGAGGGAGCTGGGAAAGGGGCTCAGCCTGGAGCAGAGGAGGCTCAGGGGGGCCCTTGTGGCTCTGCACAAGTCCCTGACAGGAGGGGGCAGCCGGGGGGGTCGGGCTCTGCTCGCAGGGAACAGGGACAGGAGGAGAGGGAACGGCCTCAGGCTGGGCCAGGGCAGGCTCGGCTTGGACACCAGGAGCAATTTCCTCCTGGAAAGGGAGCTCAGGCCTTGGCAGGGGCTGCCCAGGGAGGTTTGGAGTGCCCATCCCTGGAGGTGCCCAAGGAGTGCCTGGAGGTGGCACTCAGTGCTCTGGGCTGGGGCCAAGGTGGGCATCGGGCACAGCTGGGCCTGGCTGGGCTGGGAGGGCTTTTCCAGCCTCAGGGATCCTGGGGTTCTGTGAAAGTTATCCCAGAAGAAGGAAAACTGAATCCCGGAGAAAGCCCCTGCCCTGGAGCGGCACAGGAGCGCCCCTGGGGCTGCCCGGGGAGAGCAGCACAGCCCCAGCGCTGCGCTGCTGCTCCACGGCCGCGTGATTTGGGCTCCTTGGCTGTCCAAAACGCCCCAAAGCAGCAGAGCTTCGTTTGTCCAAAGCCAAAGCAGGAAGTTGGCTCCCTTCCCGTGGGTTTTTGCCCTCTCACAGATCCCTTTTTATTTTTTTTTTCAGCTGGAATATGGCAATTTCAGGTTCCCTAATGCAGCTTAAGAGGAACTGGTGTTACAAATTCCTTTCAGAACTCTCCAGGTTGTTGTGTGTGCTGGGGGCACCGGCAGCAGCTTTTCTAGGGGTTGGAATGAGATGGGCTTTAAGGTTCCTTCCAACCCAAACCATTCTGTGATTCCAAGAATGGCTGAGGGAGCTGGGAAAGGGGCTCAGCCTGGAGAAAAGGGGGCTCAGGGGGGCCCTTGTGGCTCTGCACAAGTCCCTGACAGGAGGGGGCAGTGAGGGCAGGTTGGGCTCTTCTGCTGTGTCCCAAGAGGAAATGGCCCTAAATTGCTCCAGGGCAGGCTCAGGTTGGAGATTAGTAGGAAATTTTTCCCTATAAAAGTGTCAGGCCTTGAGATGAGCTGCCCAGGGAGGTTTGGAGTCACTGTGTGTGGGAGTGCTCAGGAGGAGTCTGGGGGTGGCCCCTGGGGACAGGGTTTGGGGTGCTGCTGGTGGGGCTGGGGTGGCACTGGGTGATCCTGGAGGGCTCCTCCAGCTCTGGTGATCCTGGGATTCTGTGATTTAGACAACTGAGAGACCAAAGTCCTTTTCCAGACTGACATAAACCAACAGACAGAAATCAGTGATCAGAAATACGAAGTTGCATCTAAGTTATTTTTGTGTGATTTAGTCAGAATCACTGATGGGTTTGGGTTGGAAGCCACCTTAAAGCCCATCCCCTTCTACCCCTGCCATGGGCAGGGACACCTTCCACTACCCCAGGTTGTTCCAAGCCCTGTCCTTGGACACTTCCAGGGATAAGGGAACCACAACCTCTTTGGGTAAATACTTCATGGAATCATCTTTTTCCATGCTTTGGAAGTGCTGAATCTCCCCGTGCCCCCAGGGCTGTCCAGGCCTGAGGCCTCTGCTCATTCCCTGGGCCTGTCTCTGTGGTTTGAAGGTTTGTTTCAGACAAAACAAAACAAAACAAAACAAAACAAAACAAAACAAAACACAACACAACAACAAAACAAACAAACAAAACAAAAAAAATTGAAAGAAAGTAGAGGTCTTCAACGCTTCCTGGCCCTTTTCCTGTTTTTATTTCCTCCCAGCAGACTGCTGCAGTAAAGCCCCACACCATGTGGTTTGCTTTAAGCACAAGCTTAAAGTCACGTGCTGTGTAAGCCCTTCATTAAACAGGGACCCCTTTCCTGATCCAGTCCTGGGGCACAGTGTGGATTTGGGGCTGGCTGGAACCAGCAGAGTCTCCTGAGGAGATCAGCCAGCTGCCCAAATTCCAGCCACGGGGCCTCGGCCCCTGAGCTTTGTCTTTGTGAAACCTGCTCTTACCTGGGAGCAGCACGGAGCGGGGCCAGGGATGGAAGTTTTCCTTGGCTGCTCTCTGCCCCCAGTGCCTGGTTGGCTGAAATCAAACTTCAGTCCCTGAACCCTGTTGGAGATTGAGCCTCCCTCAGGAACTTCTCTGAAGTGTTCTGGGTGTGGGACGTGGCTGAGGGGCGGTGATGTTGGGACTGGATGGGCTTGAAGGGCTCTTCCAGACGTGATCATTTTGGGGTGAGGGGATTATCCTGCAGCTCTGCCTGGGAATTTTCATGCTGTTGTTGAATTTGCAGTTTAATCAACGTTTTCTGTAGATGAAGAACAAACCAGTCTAGAGAACTCATGGCAAATATGAAATATTAGAGTGTGGGGAGTGATTTTCTGGAAAGGGTTTTGACCAATTAGTTGGAAAATATAACTAAGCTAAACTTGAATTATTAAAAAATTCAGGGGAAACTTTAGAAAGGGCCTTCTTTAAATAACAATTGGTAGTGGAAGGTGTCCCTGCTCATGGCAGGGGGTTGGAATGAGATGATCTTTAAGGTCCTTCCAACCCAAACCATTCCCTGATTGCATCAGTGCTGTTTTTATGGAAATACCACCTGCCAGTGTGAGGCCTTTCTTCCAGTCTTCCGTGGACCATGCAAATCCATATTTATGACTCTTTGTGAGCCGTTAGTTTAAATTCTGAGAGGCAGAAGTCATAATGGAAGCTCTCAACATGCCCAGGATTTTTCAGGATGCTTATTCCTGGTGATGCCACTTGGAATTGCAGCTTCATCGTTTTTAACCAGAGAGAGACCCCCTCCTCTTCAGAGGTGGGAAAGGGAATCAGGCAGTGAAAGGGAAAATGAGACAGAGTTTACGGAAGGGGAAGTGAAGTGTGGAGACTCCCTCCCGTGCCATCACTGAGTGCATTCCCTGTGTTTTCCCTGGAAAGGTCTTTTTTTTCCCCCCCAAGGGTTTTGGGGCACTGAACAGGGAATGGGCACGGCCCCGAGGCTGCCACAGCTCCAGGGGCGTTTGGGCACCGCTGCCAGGGATGCCCAGGCTGGGGGTGTTGGGGGTCTGGGCAGGGCAGGGGTGGGACTGGATGGTCCCTGTGGGTCCCTTCCAGCTCAGGACTGACTCTTTAAAAAGGAATTGCTGCCCCCAGACTCTGCCCAAGGCAATGCCCTGTGAAGGTGACCCAAAATCTCCTTGCTGAGATGATAAAATGTCCCCCTGTGATAAGGCCCTGGTGCATTTCCATTTGCAGTGTCTGGTTATTTCCTGCCAAAAACTCAGCTCGACTGACTCCATTCCAGCTGCTCTCAATGACAGCACCTTCTCAGCACTGAAGGGCTTTAATTCCTTCCTAAAAACACCGAGTTTCTCCAAGAAAACAGCTTGGACAGCCTGGCACTGCCATGGGAGGCAGAAGGACAAAGGTGGAATTCCCCTTTTTGTTTCATTTCTCTCCATATGCTGAAATTTGAGCACGTGTAGGAATATTCCAGCTATTCAGAAATGGAGTTGTCAGAGAACAAAGTCAAACAGCAGGGCTGAAGCAGTGCAAGGGAACCCTTCCCTGAGTTATTCAAATGGGGCACTTACAAACAAGTTAAACATTGGCTCAGATTTCAGAAAAATTCCCATTTGTGTCTTGGTGAATCATTGACATTTCCCTGGTGGCTGCTTTGGAAATGATTTTTAAAAGCTCTTAGAGAACAGGAGCGCTTTGTAGAAACAAAAAATTCAGGTTTTTTCATAATGTGGCAGATGAAACTCAAACCAGGGTCCAGATGCACCCTGAAGACTTCATCATTTCGGAGCCTGTGCTGCCTGTGCAAACAAAACCACCACCAACCCCTCAGCAAAACCACCAGCTCCCTCTGCCAGGAGCTGCAAGGGCATTCCCCAGGATCTGGGAGCACAGGGACACTCCTGGTGGTGAGGAGTATCAGCCCCAGATCCCATGGGTTCCCAAGGATTCCTGCAGTGTGCCATTAATTAAAATTTTAATCAATTTTTTATATTTATATTTTTATATTTATATTAATTTTTAATATTTTAATTAGCAGTGCTGTGTTTCTCCTCATTTCCCAAGGAAGTGAGGTGCTGGGGAGAGCAGGATGGAGAAGAGCCTGGAATTGGAATTTACACCGGGAAGGGAAGGTGCTTTAACTCAAATTTTACCTGTTCTTTGAGGGCTTCTCCCCACTGCAGCTGACAGAGTTTATTTTATTCTTTCTGTGTGGACCAAAAGATCACAAATTATTGGAGGTGAAAAAAAAAACCCAATTCTTTTAATATTTCACTTTCACCTCTTGATTTAAATTGGGAATATCATTGGCAAAGTACTTTCTACCTGAAGCTGCATAAAAAAGCTTCTTTATTTGAGTATTTCTTATTGATTTACTTATTTGTTTACAGCACAAATCACAGGTATTTTACAGATATCATTTATATAGGGAGCTATATCTATAGTTTTTATCCATCTAGAAGTATATAGATTGTTTTTTTACATAGTTTTTATATATAGTNTTATATTAATTTTTAATATTTTAATTAGCAGTGCTGTGTTTCTCCTCATTTCCCAAGGAAGTGAGGTGCTGGGGAGAGCAGGATGGAGAAGAGCCTGGAATTGGAATTTACACTGGGAAGGGAAGGTGCTTTAACTCAAATTTTACCTGTTCTTTGAGGGCTTCTCCCCACTGCAGCTGACAGAGTTTATTTTATTCTTTCTGTGTGGACCAAAAGATCACAAATTATTGGAGGTGAAAAAAAAAACCCAATTCTTTTAATATTTCACTTTCACCTCTTGATTTAAATTGGGAATATCATTGGCAAAGTACTTTCTACCTGAAGCTGCATAAAAAAGCTTCTTTATTTGAGTATTTCTTATTGATTTACTTATTTGTTTACAGCACAAATCACAGGTATTTTACAGATATCATTTATATAGGGAGCTATATCTATAGTTTTTATCCATCTAGAAGTATATAGATTGTTTTTTTACATAGTTTTTATATATAGTTTTTATAGATAGTTTTTAATACAGTTCTTGTATTTAGCTCGGGCCAGCCCAGCTGTGTTGCAGGGTCGGTACAAACGCAGTGTAAAACAGGATGTGTCACAGAAATACCACTTAATCCGTTTTCCCCAGCCCCATAACATGGTCAGGAATATAAAACCCTTTTGTTGAAGTAATTCCCTGTAAGAATTTCCGAGGGATGTGAGGTTTTTTTGTCTCCAGGTTGAGCTGGCACCTCGCCGCGTTATTAAATGGGGATTAGGAATAGCACGGGGAGGGATTTAACCATAATTCCCGTAACAGGATAAATGGTTAATAGCATTTGGGCTGCTGCTTGTGACCTGGGAATGTTCCCGGGAGCACGAGCACGGGCCCCGCGGAATTCCCAGCACGGGGAAGTTCGGGAGCAGCTGCTGCGGGATCCAAAGCGCTGACCTGGAACGGGGCGGCGCCTCCCGGCTCCGATCTCACCTGGCTTTGGTGAAAGGGCTCCGGGTTTTCCTCCCCTCCCGGCAAGGTTTTGAAAATAATCTTGAAAATTAAAATTAAATGCTGGCTAAGGATTAAGGGGAGTGATCAGAGCGGGTCCAAGCTGGGCGTGGGCACTGCCAGGGATCCAGGGGCAGCCACGGCCGCTCTGTGCCAGGGCCTGCCCACCCTCCCAGCGAGGAGCTTCTCCCTAAAAGAAGGTGATAATTCGTTATCATCATCTCCTGAAAAAGCAACCAAATGATGATAACTCCAATCAATGCTGTTCTGAGTGAGACACAAACCAAGGATAACTCGTGCAAAATGGCAATTACTTGTGTAGGAGAACGATACTCCGAAATTGGGCAGGATGAAGGTGAGCTCTGCTGAAGTGCAGCTGAAGTTTTGCAGTCTCTCAGCCCACAATTTAATTTCCCTATTTATTTTTCCATTTAATTCTCCCTGCACTGCCCCATGCTCTGCTACGTCCTGCAGCTACTGCAGTGGCTTTATTTGCAGGTCTGGTGTGGGGAGATACATTTGAGAAAATAAACCTGCAATTCACATTTTTCCTTTGTAATTTCATTGGATTTTATGGATTTTCTTTTTAAACACCCGTAGAGAGCCACGGCTGTGGCTGGAAATTCCTGGGACACCATGAGGGGCCTGGCCCAAGGCAACAGCAGAGTTGTAAAATCACAGAATTTGTTTATTTTCCTCTTTTGTAAAGAGAGCTTTCACACATAAATTTCATCTTTAATGTAAATAAGGTGAATATTAGCACAGTCTCTAAAAATGCAATACAACACATCTCACATTTTAATTTTCACCTGCACTCTCTTGGTTTTCGTCCACTTTACAGAATTATCATTTAATGGTTCGTTTATTTATAACTTTTATCAGAACTGGAAGGGTGTAGAAATACTGGGCAGGTTTTAATATCAAAATCAAATTTAAATGGGTATTGCATCTAAGCAGGACTGAGTTTTGGCCTCTTGTTTCTCATTACTTATAAAGCAACTGGACAAAAGTAAAAAAGGTTGGTGCCACAAAGTTGCTTCTTAATGAAGGAGAATTTCTCCCTCTGCATCAAAAGCATTTAATTACTTACAGAGTGATTAAGTTAATTTCTGCAGGAATTATTCACCCAGCAGCCCACGGGCAGTAAATGGAGCAGTGAGAGAAGAAAAGAGGCTTTCCCTGCTCTGAGGTGGCTTTTGGCACACAGGGGAGAGAGAGACCTGGATCCAGAGGGAAAATCCTTCCTCGTGAGGGTGGGGAGGCCCTGGAATGGAATTCCCACAAAAGCTCTGGCTGCCCCTGGATCCCTGGCACTGCCCAAGGCCAGGCTGGACACTGGGGCTGGGAGCAGCCTGGGGCAGTGGGAGGTGTCCCTGCCATGGCAGGGGTGGCTCTGGATGGGCTTTAAGGTCCCTTCCCACCCAAATCACTCCATGATTCCATAATTCTATGAAATTACAGCTTCAGCCTCATTTTCCTCTCTGGTGTCTACAGAGAATTAGAATTTCCAGATGGATGTCACCCCTTTGAGCTGTATGCTCAGCACTTAAAAACAGGGCTGAGGGAGAGATCCCATAAATATCCGACACATTTTTAATCCTGAACGTGGCCTGAGGACCAGCAGCATTCAAAGAACAATTCTTGCTGAGAGCTTTATTGAACATACGAGTCGTGGAACCTAAAATAAAACAATGGCAGCAAATTGCTTCCAACGCTGCGTGAAAGCAAGAATACTCGAATTGCAGAAAGCAAACAGAATGGGAAAAGCCCTCAGAACAGAATTGCTGGCTGTTATGCAGGCTGTTAAAGCAGGTAATGGATGGCCAGGCCGGGAGGACAAACCCGCCCAAGACTTAAAAAGTGAGGGAGGGAGAGTTGCCTCATTTGTGCGGGTGCGGCTCAGCCCAAGGCCCGCTGGGGCCGGGGCAGCCCTGCCCTGCCTCAGCTGATGCCCTGCTCGAGCTGAGCTCAGCCTTTAGCCCATACTCCTCATTCCTCACCAGCAGCGCCCAGCTCAGAGCAGCCCTGTGCTCCCCAAAGCTGGGCGGGTGTGAAGTGAATTCCCTTTATCGCCTTCGCCTGCTCCCCTTTCCTTTCAGCCCCTTCCCCTCGGCGTCTCCTTTGGGCGCAGCCTTGGCCAAAAGCCTTCAATCCACACAGGGATTTATAAAAACGCTTCCAAAAACCCTCCGGCATCCCCCCATCCCTGCTAAGGGTTGGTGTAAATATTTCCTGTTGGTTTTTGAAGTGGGGAGCAGAGTTTCATTCCGTGTTTGTCCAGTACCGAATTCATAGTGCCTGGGTGCTGCTCTGAAGGTTTGTTTCCCTGTGTCCGTGAGGAGGAGGGAAACTCGGCTTTCCCTCTTCCCTGGGAGGGTGGGGAGGCCCTGGAATGAAATTCCCAGAGCGGCTGTGGCTGCCCCTGGATCCCTGAAGTGCCCAAGGCCAGCTTAGGTGGGGCTGGGAGCACCCTGGGATAGTGGAAGGTGCTTATTTTGCTCTTAAGAGAAAAAAAAGAAGAAGGAAAAATCAATTTTTTTTTTACCTGAAGGAGTGTCCAGCTGCTGTTTTCACACCTCTCTTGTTGAACTTCACTTTGGGGATGTCACACACAGCAAGAGTCAACCCCGGAAGCAACAAAAATACAATTTATCTGCAGAAATCACCAGCCACATTTTATTTATTTGTTTTTTCTGCTGTTTGGCTGAGAAAATAAACATCTGCTTTTAGTGTGGGATACTGGTGGGTAGGCAGAGCTCTGGGGCTGTTTAAAAGCATTGGAATAATAAGTGGCAAAATTGGTACTTTCCCCATGCAAAGGTATTTTTAATTGCAGCTGCTGTGACTTAAAATTTAGCCTGGCATTACGATTTCAGCATCTCGAGTGCTCTCAAGAGCAGCATTTCAAGGCCAGTAGGTGGCATCAAAAGGATTCGGTAAAATTCACTGTTTTGGGTGTTCGTGCTCCAGCCCGAGGCCACGAAATGACAAGAGAGAGACAATTCCAGGCGATCCCTTCCCGACAAAAAGCTTTGGATTGGATGTGATCTGACCCTGCGCTGCTTCCGAGCATAACGTAAAATGTTAATTAGTGCATCAGAGTTGCATTCGGTGAACCAAAATTGATTGTAATTTTAATTTTCATGGCATTTTTTAACAGCAGTAGTATTGCTCGACAGAAGTAATTTTGGATTTTAAAAAGGTTTTCTACAGCCACTATATAATTTTAATATATATATTTTAATATTGCTGAAACAGAAGTAAACTCAGTGGGGTTTTCAGTGTTTTAATCGTGTAGAAATCTGCAGAAACACTGCACAGCCATCAAGGGTGTAAAAAACACTGTGTCCTTCAGGAGTAGATGGGGAATTTTGTTCATGGAATCACAGAGTGGTTTGGGTTGGAAGGGACCTTAAGGCTCATCCCATCGCACCCCTACCACGGGCAGCGACACCTTCCACTGTCCCAGGGGGCTCCAACCTGGCCTTGGACACTTCCAGGGATGGAGGGGGGCATTGAGCAACCTTTAAAATTAGAGGAAAATTAAAATTAAAACTTAAATTTAATATTTTTTAGTTAAAAGATGATATCTGTCACAGCACACTGCCAGAATACAGTTAGGTCTAGAAAATAGACGTTTAGGGTCTAGAAAACACTGGGAGCAGCTGAGGGAGCTGGGAAAGGGGCTCAGCCTGGAAAAAAGGAGGCTCAGGGGGGACCTTGTGGCTCTGCACAAGTCCCTGACAGGAGAGGCAGTGAAAGGAGGAGAGGGAATGGCCTCAAATTGCACCCGGGGAGGGCCAGGTTGGAGACTGGAAACAATTTTTCCCTGCCAGAGTGGTGAGGCCTTGGGATGAGCTGCCCAGGGAGGTTTGGAGTCACTGTGTGTGGGAGTGCTCAGGAGGAGTCTGGGCGTGGCCCCTGGGGACAGGGTTTGGGGTGCTGCTGGTGCTGCTGGGGTGGCACTGGGTGGTCCTGAAGGGCTCTTCTCACCTCAGTAGCTCCGGGACTCTGTGACCAGTCTGACCTCCTGTGCTGGTATCAGCAAAATTCCCTCAATTCTCCACGACAGAGCTCCCATCCCTGTGGGTGTCACTGAGCTCTGTCAAAGGCCTCTCCCTATTCCCACCCTCTGTCCATGAGCTCATCCTGGGGAGAGCTGGTGCCCTGGGAAAAGTGGTGTCAAAGGCACTCCCAGACCACCACAGCAGGGATCCTGCTGATCCACAGCTGCTCCAGAGGGGACAAACATCTCCCTGCATCCTCAGGAAGGCACTTGGTCACCTCAGCTCTGCCATGGCTGGGCCAGCTGCCCAAAGTGCCTCAGTTCCTCTGATTTTCTTCACTCTCCAGTTCGGAGGAGCCACAGTGTACCCAGCACAGCCTGGGAGGGCCTGGCACAGCTTGCTCGGAGAGCTTGTGGATTCCCCCTTCCCTGGAAGTGTCCAAGGCCAGCTTGGATGGGGTTTGGAGCACCCTGGGATAGTGGGAGGTGTCCCTGCCATGGCAGGGCTGGGACTGGGTGATTGTTAAGGTCCCTCCCGATGCAAACCAGTCTGGGATCGTGTTGGATGCACAGCTGGGCGAGGGCAGCGGGGTTGTGGCAACACCTCCACTTCCAGAGATACAGCTGGGAGGGAGCTGGTGGGAGCCCACTCATCTCCAGAAGCACCTGCCTGCTCCTCCAGGCAGGGCCCATCCCAAAGTGTCCCCAGGCCGCTGCTTCTCCCCTGGCTGCAGCCTGGCAGAGGGTGGGGCTGCCCCTTCCCAGCACCGGGGGGTCACCATGAGACTCTTCACCTCCTTTTTTCCTTTGGGGTGGGTGACCCCTGAGGTCCGAGGCAGGATGAGACCAAACGGTGCTGCTGTGCGTTTAGCTCCATTCCAAGCCTCGCTGGCAGCGTTTCAGGCTCGTTGTTTACGGGATCCACAGCAGCTCTGTGTCTCCTGGCTGCTGGCAGCTGCTCAGCGCTGCGGAGCAGTGCTCTGAGTAGGAGGAAAACCACAATGGCAGCTTTTGAGCAGCTCTCAGCTTTGCCACCTACGAAACAAGGCTTTCCTGACAGAAACAGGACTTGTCTAACGCAGCAGTCCAGCTGTTGTAGCATTTCTGAGAGTTCTCATCCCCTGGCAGTGCTGGAGGCACTCCTGGCTTTCCCAGTGGTTGTTGCAGTACCACAGGGATTTGTCGAGGGAGGTTCCTTGGGTTCAGAGGGAGAACCAGACAATTCATCCAGTCCTTGCCATGCATCCCTCGAGCTCCTGGCTGCTCCAGGCCAGGCCCTTGTTCCCAGCCATCGAGCTCTTTGTGAAGGTGAGCACTGTGCAGTGTGTGTTGCTGGAGGAGTTTTTGCTGTGTTTGAGATTTGTTTGATAGCACTGAGCGAGGGAAGAAGGACAAACAGAACTGGTTTAATTTGCATGTCTTGTTGGGTTATAAGGGCTGCAAATCTTAATGAATTAACCCATTAACTGAGTAAATGAGACACTTGGGGTTTTATACTTCTACCCGTGACATTTAATCTAAATTTTAAAGCTGTGCTTCAGGAGAATCATGCGAAGGGTTTAAAAATGAGACCCCTGATCTCCTGCCGTGTCACATGAAGTCTCAGTAGCACCTCTGCAAGGCTTTGCCTCATTTTAACAAAGCCTCTTAACAAATTGCAATATAAATTGCATGAGAGCAACACTTCTGTGGCCACCTTCTCCGGGGCTCCCACAGCCCTTTAGTTTGAAATTCTTAATTAATTGATTTATTCTGCTTGTTCCCTTCAGTGCTTTAGACATCACATCTCTTTTGAGGCTGGTAAATATTTCTCTGTTCCTTCCCTGTGGTCATAAGCTGATTTAACTCGTTTTAATCTTGTAGTGACTCGGGCAGATTTATGTTCATGTAGACAAATGAGCTGGAGGATGCTTCCTTTGGAGGGACTGCTGTGATTTATACACAGTTGTGTATAAATTGTGTTTATAATTTGTAATTTTTCCAATTGTAGGCTGGCAGTGATGGGGAAAGTATTGGGAACTGCCCGTTTTCTCAGCGCCTCTTTATGATCCTGTGGCTCAAAGGTGTCATATTTAATGTGACAACCGTGGATTTGAAAAGGTGAGATTGCAACTTTTAATTCTGAGATCTTAACTTTTTAGCACAACTTTTCCAAAACGGGGATTTCAAAGGGTCACTCATTTCTGCTAGGCTGGGACAGATGGGTGTGTCCAGCCTGGAGAAGAAATGGTTCAGAGGAGACCTTAGAGCCCATTCCAGTGCCTACAGGGGCTCATAAAAAGCAGGGAGAGGGACTTTCTATGACTTTTTCTTTCCCAGAAAACCTGCGGATCTGCAGAACCTGGCCCCGGGCACCAACCCCCCGTTCATGACCTTTGACGGGGAAGTGAAAACCGATGTGAACAAGATCGAGGAATTCTTGGAGGAGAAGCTGGCGCCGCCCCGGTACCGCATTCCCGGTCCCCTCAGGGGGCTGCACGTGTTGGGGGGTCCCCAGGGGGCTGCTCCAGCTGAGGGGTGACTTTGGCTGCTGTGAAACAGAGCTGGTGCCACTGGGGTGTCGCTGGGGTGTCCCCGGGGTGTCCCCAAGTCACGGCCGTGCTGCTCCTACTGCTGTCCTTCACCCCGAGCTCACTGCTGGGTCATTCCCAGGGCATGGAATCCATCACTGCTGCAGAAACGTGATGTTTTTCCTCCGCTTGGGATCGTTTGAGGTTTCCCTCTTCCCACCATACAAATAACTGTGCTTCCTGCGTGCAGGGGGTTGGCAGCTCAGGGGGACCTCCCTGCTCCCTAAAACGACCTGAAGGGCGCTGCAGTGAGGTGGGGTCGGGCTCTTCCGCCGTGTCCCAAGGGAAGGGATGAGAGGAAATGGCCTCAAGCTGTGCCAAGGGAGGCTCCGATTGGAGACTGGAAAGATGTTTTCCCTTCACGAGTGGTCAGGCACTGGGATGAGTTGCTCGGGGTGGATCACCATCTCTGGAAGTATTCCAGTAATCTGGATGTGGCCCTTGGGGACAGGGTTTGGGTGATGCTGGGGGATGGTGGGACTGGATGATGCCAAAGGTGTTTTCCAACCCTGATGATTCTGGGATTCTGTGGAGCCAAGGGCAGTGAGCACCTTGTGCACGATGGACGTGCTGGGGCTCCTTCAGAGCATCCAGGTGGGTCCATCAGGCTGCACATGAGGGTCTGAGGTTTGGATTTGTCCTCCCCCACCCCAGCAGCTCTTCCCACCTCGCCCCAAACCCTGCTGTCCCTCCACTGTCCCAGCATTGTGTCCCCTACCCCACAGACCTTTCTCCCCTGGGATATCCATCCCCTCCCTGAGCTCCCTTCTCAAGCAGCCAAACCTGACTTAAACCAGGGATGCAGCTGCTTCCCTCCATTTTTTCCCGCTCTTATCCATCCCTGGCAGCTCCAGCTCCTGGAATGGCTGCTGTCACCTTGCTGATGCCCCAAGTGGGCTGGGCCAGGAGCCTGAGAGGAGCAGCAGCTCCCGCGAGTGGGGATTTTCCCTCCACTCCTCCTCATGGCAGGAGCCACATTCCAGGCAGCCTCACCTCTGGAGGAGAAAGCCTGGAAGTAACCCTGGGATGTCTGCAGCAATAACAGCCATTTCCCATTGCCCTCAGGAAAAGATGGTTTAGGTAGGGTTTAAAATAAGTGGGTTTTAGTTTAGGATGGCTCCCTTTGGGTCCTGTGTGGCTGTGTGTGGTCACCCTACCAATAAATGTGTATTAATTAGTGGAGACAAAAATAAATGCTAACTGGGTAGCTTCTTTTTGTTTCTTTGAACTTCTCAGGTATCCCAAACTTGCACCGAAGCACCCCGAGTCGAACTCTGCAGGAAATGACGTCTTTGCAAAATTCTCTGCATTTATAAAGAACCCGAGAAAAGATGCAAATGAAAGTAGGTGCTGCAGTCCTGGGAGGGAGAAACCAGACCTGTGCAGTTGTAGGACACTGCTGGAGATGTCCCATTTCCAGCTCAGGTTAAACAGGGATTTTCCAGAGCGTGGAGGCTGTGGAAATCTGTGCTTGTTCCCTCCTTTGGTGAAGGATTTCCAGAGCTGGTGAAAGCAGATACTGCTGTCACCGTGGGAGCACCAGTTCCAGCCTCTCCTCATTCCTTCACCTCTGGGGTCTGTAACTCTGCACCTTCCCCACAGCTTTGCCAAAAGCACAGCCCTGTGGGAGTGAGAGATTCCCTATTTCCATAAATAATGAGGACTCCAGCCCCTTGGCACATCCCTAAAGCAGGACCCTCATGACCACCATGAACTGGCCCTAGGCTGGAGGAGGGCAGGGCTAGATTAAATATTAGGGAGAAATCCTTTCCTCTGAGGGTGATAAGGCCCTGGCACAGGTTGGTTGTGGTCTCCCCATAACCAGAAGTGTCCAAGGCCAGGCTGGACAGGGCTTGGAGCAGCCTGGGACAGTGGAAGGTGTCTGTGCCTGTGGGAGGGCTGGCACTGGATGGGTTTTGAGGTCCTTTCCAATCCAAACCATTCCAGGATTCTGTCTCTGTCCTTCAGCTCTCAGGCCTGTTCGCTGGCCTGGCTTTGAACACCCCAAAGTGGCATCCCAGGGACTTGCTGTTGTCACTCGAGCTGTGCCGCCCTGCCTGTGGGCAAGCACTGGCCCCGTGGCTGCCCAGGCAGGAGTCAGTGTGAAGGCAGAGCCGGGCCACGGTGCCAAACCCCGCCCCACAGAGGGTTTGCGGAGCCATTCCTGGTAACGCAGCCCCAGGACGGTTTTTCCCAGAACTCCCTTTAGCTCCTTAGAGCCCTTATCCCAGCATTAAGGTTTCAGCCTAGGATCAAGGAATTGCAGGAGTTGGCACAGCCAGATGCCTGGGTTGGTGCCAGGAGACAGGATGCAGGAGCTGCTTGGTGTCACAGGGCCCTTGGTACAGGCTTGAATGATCTTTTTATTCTCTTAACCCAGATTTGGAAAAATCTTTGCTTAAAGCCCTGAAGAAGCTGGACAACTATTTAAACAGCCCCTTGCCTGATGAAATCGATGCTTACAGCACGGAGGAGATCACTGTTTCCAACCGGAAATTCCTGGATGGAGATGAGCTCACTTTAGCGGATTGCAACCTCCTACCAAAGCTCCACATAATCAAGGTTTGCATTTGCTTTTTTAGCCTCCTGGAGAGAAGGGAAGCGCAGCAGCTTAAATCCTTTTCTAGAAGGCAGAGGGATCCTTTCTCTATTCTGAGGCCACACCCAGGGGCACTGAGGCCGTTTCCTTGCAGCACAGCCGGGCAGATCCTCACTTTGGCGGTTGTAGGTGTGGAAGAGCTGTTTCATGTCTGTGCTGTGACTGCAGCGGCAGAGCTGCTCACAGCCACAGGGATGAGGTGAGTGCTGGGTTCAGGGCTGCAGAGAAGTGCTCTCATCTGCGTGTCACATGCAAAGTGCACATGACCACAGCCAAGGAAGGTTACCTTGTATTGTCCATCCCAGTTTCTGCCTCTCCCATGTTTAATCTCCAATTCTGGCTTTGCTCAGCATCCCCACAGGTACCAGGCAGGCTGACACGGTGGCCTGCACCCGCTGCCTCCCAGGCAAAGCTCCAAGGCTCCTCTTGCAGGGCTGTGGAGCATCCACACACGCCTGCACAGCTCCAGTGACCTGGGACTGGTGTTGGCACAGCCCAGAAGGCTGGAGAGGGATTTTTCACAAGGGCATGGAGTGGCAGGACAAGGGGGAATGGCCTTGAGCTGAAGGAGAGAAGGGTTTAATAGGATATTGGGCAGGAATCCTTCCCTGGGAGGGTGGGCAGGCCCTGGCACAGGGTGCCCAGAGCAGCTGGGGCTGCCCCTGGATCCCTGGCAGTGCCCAAGGCCAGGCTGGACACTGGGGCTGGGAGCAGCCTGGGGCAGTGGGAGGTGTCCCTGCCCATGGCAGGGGTGGCACTGGGTGGGCTTTAAGGTCCCTTCTGACCCAAACCATTCTGGGATTCTACTCTGCAAGGCTCTGGAAGAGAAGGGACCACACTGGAATGTCATTAGTTTTCAAACAAACAAGGTCACTTCAGGAAGTTTCCTGTTAGACTCCTGCTTTGTCAGAGGAAGAGGGGATCCAATCGCTTTCCGACACCTCCACAAGTGAAAACTTTGCCCAGACATCTCGTGGCTGATCCTATTGCAGAGAGCAGCCAGGGACGAGCCTTTTCCCATGCTCAGGCAATGCAAACCCCAGGAGGCAGCCGGGGCCAGCACAGGGAGAATCCCCTCGGGTCAGGTGAACGTCTGGAGCAGGACAGAGGAGGAATGTCACACTGTCACATCACCCCTGCTGCCTGCAGGCAGGGATTCGGGATCAGCCAAGAGCTGTTTTCCCTGATCACTTGAAATTAAGGATTTTAATGCAAAATACAAATTTTTCCTGTTTCAGCGAAAGTTTCCAAGTATGGGCCAATTTATTCCTGTAGGATTATTCTGTTAATTCTGGCTTAAATTCGCTGGTTTAACCAATGTGTTCTACTGGTCCGCATGGCTTTGCATATCTTTAGCAAGATATAGATATAGATAGAGAGATACACACCAAACAAATCACTTACAGTGAGTTCAGCAGCTTTCTTCATCCCATGTCTTCTTTTTATGTCTTTCCCTCTTCTTTCCCCTTTGTCACCAACAACACCAGACTCACGCACGGGAAATGAAACATGGGCATCGATATAGGCTTGGGATGTTTGGGGTTTTTGCAGATTGTATGTGTAATGAAATTTTTCTTCTATTTCTTCTTTTCTTTTAATGAAAGGTCGTTGCAAAAAAATACCGAAATTTTCATTTCCCACCTGAAATGACAGGGATTTCAAGGTACTTGAAAAACGCATATGCAAGAGATGAATTTACAAACACGTGCCCTGCTGATCAGGAGATTGAATATGCATATTTGGATGTGGCAAAGAGAATGAAGTAACCAGAAGATGCCTCTGATTATTGCTTCTGTGATGGGCAACAGCCAAGCTGGAAAAGCAAAAGCCAGCAGAGATTCTGCGGTGTGATTTTAAGTTCTGCTATTGGCCAATCCTTTTATAATGATTGTATTGCATTATTTACTCCTTCTTAAATGATGTGTGTGTGTGTTTGTGTGTCTCGCACGCTGGAATGTCGGTTGTCCATTCCAAGGAAAAGGCATCCATCAATAGTGAGGATGTGTAGGATTTAGAGCAGCAGCGTAGGTCACACACTTACAGCAATACCACAGACTAAAGCACTGAATTTTGAGAAGAAATACCCCTGATTGAACACCTCGAACCTGTCGTTAGTGCTGCCTCTGGTCTCTGTTTCACAGTTGTTACCCAGCTTCACCTTTGACTGGATGGTTTCTCTTTGCTTCACTGCTCTGACCCAGCAGCCCCTGATTGAGCCAGGGAGGAGCCCACCTGCAGCTGGGACCACCCCTGATGTTCCCCAAGCCTCTCGCCTGGGCTGCAGCCCTGCAGGGCAGCTCCTCCAAGAACAATCCCTTTTCCCAT
>WEIT01005217.1:4285-21168 GCA_013389985.1 Dryoscopus gambensis
TATATATATATATATATAATCTCACCCTTATCTCCTCCCTACTACCCCCTGATTGGTTCTGTACCCTGGCTACCACCCCTCCTATAAAATTCGCGGTAAGCCGCCAAAATTCGAATTAGTCCGAGCGAGCAGGGTTCGGGCAAATAAACCGTTAACCTCGGACTGTGGTCTGGACTATTCCTTCCCTCAACCCTTTGTCCTGGACCTCGCGAACAGTGACGCGGAGCGGATCTCCCGGATCCCTCGCTGCCTTGCGATCCTTCGGTTCGGGTCGTCGGGCGGCTCCCATCATACGGCGGCGCCTGCACTGAGCTAGCCGGGCGTCCACCGTGTGCGTGGAGTAACGCAGCACCGCCGCAGTAGATCAGTTCAATTCTGGGAACTTCACTGTTGGCATTTATGTTTCTAGAGGTGAAGTGATGGGTCACAGTGTTCGGAGGTGCTCCCCATTCACCCAGTGTGCTTAAAATTCTTCCTTTCTCATCCTCAAGTGTCCCTGGACTTTCGAGACTTGCAGGAGACATTTCCCAGGGCTCAGGGGAGAATATACACATACAAAAGCATTTTTGAATCAGCCCTCTGCAACCTTCATTGGGTGCTGGGATGAGGGAAAGCAATTAAGGACATATTGATCTCTGTGCCAATTTCAAAATCTACCCTCAGGAGTCTGACCTACTTTGGACTAAGCTTGTTCATTGGCAGTTTCCTCCCTGCTCCCAAAAGTAGCTGCATCAACAAGGACACTGCTGCTTTCCCAGATAAAAGTGGGGAGATATCGGTGTCTGCCAGGCTGGATGGAGCCCACAGCTGGTAACACTTAGGGGAATGCATCAGTGCTGGGCAGATACATCACAGCTGCCTCAATAACATGCATTCTCAGCCCAACCCAGGGCTGGGTGCTGCTAATGGAGTACCTGGAAAAAGCTGCGCAAATCCTTCCCCCCCCACCCCCTCCGCCGCGTTTCCACAAAGAGAGCAGAGGCACTGGGCACGTGTAGGCTTCTCAGTGCGAGGGGCTGGCTCTACATCACCTCCACCTGCCCCGTGGTCCAGACAGCGGTCCACTGCAGATGGACAGCACAGGCTGTACTGATGAGAAAAGAGAGGTGTACAGTTCCCAGTCACTCTAAAGCTGCCCTGCACAGACCTCTACCTCCCTAGTACCTGCTAATCCTTTTTCTCTTTCCTTTTGGGAGGCTTCCTTCTGAAGGAAGAAAGGACCTGATCTCATTTTACCCCAAGAACTGCAACACAGCAGTTGCTACAAGTGAGATGCTTTTTCCTGTGTAAAGCAAAACCCAAACTTGAATGCAGCCCATCTCATCACAATTCCTCTGATTTTCCTGCAATTTTTACAGATGGGAGAAGGAAACTAAGATGTGCATTTCCCTGCCAGAATTGTTTCTTAGGAGTTAAAATGACTGCAACATGTACTGGGTTATTATTTTATATTACTATATATATGAATATGAGTACGCATATGAGTGTGTTCATGTCTGGGCTATATGGGGGACAAAGAATTTAAGTGACAATCCAATACTTACATGTCCCTCACTTTTTTCCATTTGCTTAACATTAAACTGTCATGTATCACTGGAAGTTGGGCTGTTAGGGGCACCTTATGATAGAAGTGCTTGAGGGGGAGCTGTGTTCTGCCTCTGATATCCTGGGAAAAAGGCTCCAAGAAATCAGTCTCCTCTGAACTGGGATGTAACAATAAGGAGGAAAAACTTACATTCTGCCCTCTACTAAAATTCATAAACTTTACAGGCTCTGGGTCTGAAAGTAATACAGGGTTCAGACTTGAAGCAGATTGGACCTCTAGTAACTCTGCCACAAATAAGCAAAGTACAGGGTGAAAGCAACCAGAAATCCTGCTCACTAGTACAATGAACAGTTGTGGGGGGCGGGGGGAAAATCAAACATGCTCTGTATACCTACCCTTGCCTGAGTTTGAACTCTGTCATTCATGAATCGTGTACAAATGGAAGCCTGAAAGGCTGAGAAGTGGTGCTGGGCTGACAGGCAGGAAAAGCACTGGAGTGTGAGGCAGGCTGTGTAGCCTCTCTGCCACTGGCCTCAGCTGACCTTGGGCTTTTGACTCCCAGTGCCTCAGTTTCCCTATCTACACAGTAAGTTCTCTTCTTCATAAAGGGCTACTAGCAGGCAGAATGAGAGGAGCTGTCTATACTTAGGTACATAAGGTTTTGATGGTTCATTTTCTCTAAAAACACAATATTAGAAGGGAAAACTATCCCAAATTTGCGGTGGACAGAGGTGAGGCAGGCTGGGGCAGCCAGGCAAGAACTTTCCCATCAGACTTTTGGAAAGTGGCTTATCTGCAAAACAGCTTGAGACCCAGCCAGGCCGCAGACCTGAGAGCAACCAGTGGGCAAGTGCAGAGGTGGAGCTTACACCGAGGCTGTTTGTTAGATATAAAATGCTTGGATGCGTCAGTGCTGATCACAGCACCCGGGAGGTGGCTGAGGAGAGCTGTGCAGAGAGCAGCGCTGGCCATGGGGAGGGCAGCCCAAGCCCTCCTGGTACTGCTCAGCCTACGAGTGACTATTTGTGATGCTGAGGACACCTGCTCAGGTGAGTAGAGCACAAATATTACTGCCATCTCACTTGAGACAGCCTGTTTCATCTCCCCTGATAAAAGGAGGAGCTTGGGGAGAGAGTGGGGAGGGGGAGAAGTAACATATGATTTTTTTTCTTTCTATGCTTTTTTAAATTCAGCTGCAAGTGGGAGGAGAGTAAGGGGGAGGCTGAAGTCTCAACAGCTGCTTAAGAAAGCTGCTGGCTCCAACTACTGATGTAACATTGTTCCCTCACCAGTGGGATCTCCAGGAACAGAGAGTCTCCGTTCAGGTTTTCCCCCCTGGTTAGGGTTTTTTGTTAGTAGCGCCTCGATGCAGTTACCAAAGGATACAGAGCAACAATACAAAGGATCGGCCTGGGGATGCTGTGCAGCACAGGGTTCTGTCTGTATTCCTCAGGAAGGCCATGGGACAATTTCAAACAGGCCTGCCATCAGGAAATTCAGAAGAACCCTTACCCTTCCTGTCCACAGATCCATCAGTGTCACTTACTCTGCTGTCAATACCCCATTGCGGCACCTCTCAGCTTTTGTTTTATTAAGCTACAGTATATTTGTCATGCATGCAATGTCATATATATTAGCCTCCTCTCCCACTGAACTCCCCTGAAGCCAGAGAGATGCAGAGTCTGGCTCCTCTAATATGTGAGATCCTCAATGCCATCTGTCAATCCATACAACACCCCCAAACTTCCATACTCATTGCTTTTGATTGCACTGTTCCTCAGATTCGAAGGGTTTGGTTTCCTCTCCAAGACATTTCAGAGCCCTAATAATCTCCACAAAGACTGTCTTCATTTCTCAGAGGTGAGAATAGTGGGACTGGGTGATGCTGACCGACTCGCCATTCTTCAAGGATGTCCAGGGATCCCAGGTGTCTCTGGCCCAAAAGGAGAACCAGGTCTCCCAGGAACAAAAGGTGAGGCCCCAAAGCCAGTGATGAGCACTGTGATATGAGGTGGTTTTGTTGCTTTGGGTAGGAGAAGCAAGCTGAGGCTGGAGCAGTGGCTGGCCTGGCACTGGCTGCTGTGAGGAACTGGAGAATTGGAATGGAAAATACCCCAACTAGACATATGCTTTTACATGTGAAGTGACCTGTTTCTTCCTTGAGTCCTGTCATAAGTCTGAAGTGATCTTGGGGTGTGTCTCATTCATTTCTTCTACAGAAAATCATCCATCTATTTTCTGGGTCTGTATTGAGCAGTCTGGGTAGGAGGGATGCTGAAATGCTCCTGCCTGTTTTCTGGGGAAGTTTGGGAAATGTACTGGCAACCCCTATTCCAGGGAGCAAGGGAGATGGAGGTCCTTCAGAGTTTTCATAGCCAACTCACAGAGAAGGTGAATCACATCAGCTGAGCAAGCTGATCCACCACAGCAAAATCCGTGGACTGGCTCCACGATGTACAAAGCTCATAAGAATTTATATGTGAACAGCAAATTAAAACTTAAAATGGCAGTACCGCTGTAGTAAGGCTCCAACAGAAAAAAAAAAGGAGTAAAGTAAAAGAGTAAACTATGCTGCAAAACTGAATCTAATTAACAAAACTCAGCTCCCTTGTTTCTGTGAAAGCCAAGGCCCAGTTGCCCAGGCTTCTGTGACCTCCCCGCTCTGGTCAGTTTGTAACGTGCACATAAAAAATGAGTCTTTCTTTGCAGGAGAAATGGGAGATCAGGGATTCCCCGGGAAAGCAGGACCCCCTGGTGCAAAAGGTAATGCGTAACATATGCAGCTCTCATCTGTAAATGCCCCCAAGCTCAGGACGTGCATTGGGAGATTGGGTCTACAGAGATGAACTGCAGGGCTGGCCACAGGCTAAGAAATGGTGCTGAAATAGCATAGGAAAAGCCTGGTTTGGGGGTATGGCTCTTGCATGGAGTGAGCACTAGAAAGAGTGTCCTTGAGCGGGACCACAGCAAAGAGGAAGAAAGACTCTTCTCAAAATTTCCCTCTGACAGTTACCAGCACCCTAAAATCAGACTTCTCCCCATTCCCCGCTCCTACCCTAACGTGCCTCCAGCACAACATGCCCCCCAGCTCTGAGGAGCTTCGGAGCTCTCTGTGGAGGTTCAACTGAGAGGCCTGATGCAGAGGCACTATGAGTGCTTGTTCTGCCAATTGACAGGCATGATTTAAAGGCCACAGACACTAATGGAAAGAATAGTCTTATTTTACTATGACTATTAAGGCAACACAAAAGTAAAATGATTCATTCAATAAAACTAAATGCTTGACTTTAGCAACAAGCAAAAATAAGCACGGTAATGCACCTAATCATTACTATACAAGAGACAAGATAGTGATTAAGAAAGATATATCACCAATTACCACTAAATACTTTACCATCATCCAGAGTCCGCAGTTGCTGGGGAGCCCCGTTTTGCACAGAGGACCTGGAGAACCCTTCCCAGCAATTGAGAAAATCCTATGAGGTGCGTCCACCCATAGGTGAGGTCTCCGAATTTGCCCTGAGGGAGTCCAGTGTTCATAGGCCCAAATCAGCAAGTCAAAGTGAGTTAATTATATTTTTAGCACAGAAACACCTGGGTCTGACGGGACTCTTCCTGATTAGCCAGGGCCAGGACCTGGCCAGAGCTCAGGCCTTGGCTGGGAGGGTTTTCCTTTAAAATACCCTACAAACAAGCCTCTATTCATGTCAGCTGGAAAAGTTTCTTAAAATGATACATTTCTTGCAGATAACTACACAAGGTTATAAACAGCTAGCATAATCTTTGTCATCTATTTTTAGCTAAATAATACTGATGGTATTAGTCACGCATGGCCCAAGATCCATCTTATACGTCAACTCTGGCTTAGGCCTGCTGCTCAGGCCTAAGCACATCACTGCTTTCAGCAGCCTCCAGGCTTTGACTCGGTGTGCAATGCCCACTTTACCACTTGTAATGGGATGAACCCCTGAAGAGGACGATGTCTGTTGAGAAACTGGCTTTCACCACCCAGCCTTGCTTAGGACCTTCAGCAGGATGTGTGCTGCAAATACTGGAAAAATGTCTCTTCTAAAGAATCCAGCTCCCAGCACAAGGGAACCGTAGGAACTGAGCAGCAGTGCACTGACTAGGAGGGAAAACATCCTGGCCATAAGCACCCAAAACTTGAACTGAAACTCCAGTAGGAGATGGACAAACCCACTGAAAAAGCAGCTATTTATCAAAATCTCACAAGTGCCTGACTGTAAACAGAAAGCCCCCACAAAAGTCACTGAAATGGAACTGTGAATCCCCCATACGTTCCAGGAGATGGAATAGCAGTTCTCTCTCCTCTGTATCCTGCTCTTCCTGCTGTTCCTGAGAGATACTGCTGATCAAGAGAGCAGCCAGGCTGGGGCAGCAGGACCACCTAGGACACTCAACCAAGCACTGTAGCTTTGCACCTCTTGACAGCCTCTCCTGTACACTTGGGACATATGGAGGGGCTGGAGCAGCCACTTGAGGAGCCACAGTAATTCATTTGCATTGGATAGTCTTTGATGAGCGTTTTCCTCTTGTGTTTTGTAGGAGCAACTGGAGAGCGTGGCTTCCCAGGACTGAAAGGTAAATTATGCTGTGCTAAATTTATCTTTTGAGCTACTTTGTAAACTTCCATCCAGTGCCATCCTGGTACAACACACCAGATGGGAGCAGTTACAGAGACTGAAGGGGGCTGCTTGGTGACAGTTATACCTCATCATAGGCTCCACCCTGGCCCAGGTGCTGTGCACAGTCCTGCTCCCAAACCAGATGTTCAGCAACGGGTGCTGCCCTCAGCTCAGGCAGCTGGTGCTGCCACCTGGCACCATCAGCTGCAGAAACCACAGGGCTGAGGGACCAGCCAGATTTGGGCAGAGCTCTTAATATTCCGATGCTATGGCAAAATGCAGAGGCTCAAATGAGATTCAGTTGCTGCTATTACCAGAGGAACATGTCTCTACCAGCACTAGCAATAAGGTAGTAGGGAAATATGGGGTTTTTTCCCTTGTGCCATCGTCCTGCATGCGAGGGCCACAGGCACCCACCACTGAGCACTATCTGCACTGTGGCTGCTCTCTCCAGAGTTTGGCTGGCTATCACTGCGTCCAACACTGCTGGCCTGGCAGATAGTTCTAGTGCTCCATTTGTCACTGCTGCTCCCAAACCACTGGCTAAAGCCCTGTGCCACCAGCAGTCATTCCCCTCATGGGACTTGTAACTCTGCCTTCCCAAGGTGTGTTCCTTCCTCCTTCCCACACTCACCGACTCCTATCCCACATGTCCCAGCCCAGTGGGACTCACTGGAACAAACTGTTGGTACACAGATCCATGGGCTGGGCAGCAGCACGCAGAGCAGCCAGGTCCAACAGAGACACGTCTTGTGTCAGTCTCACCATTTGGACTTCTGAGCCCTAAAACAGATGCCAGCAGGAAATAGATCATGCCAGGTCCCACGGGCCAAGAGAGGCAAATGCTGCTGCTCCTTGTGCATCTAGCTAGCTATGTATAAAGTGCACCCCTCAGTGGCCACACCATGTACCTCCTGGTCAACCTGGAGAGCTCTTCCGGTGTCTGAAGCTGCTGTGCATCATTGCTGTAGTTACAGGGGTTTGTGACCTGGGTTCCCACCTGCCCCTCTGTGCTTTGCTGGGTCTGTGCAGATGGGCTGGTGGGTCTCCTCTGGTGGGCCTGGTAGCAGGCAGGACAGCCTATATGGAGCGACTCTTCCTGCCTGGTTTCTCTATGCCTTTCATTTTCTTGGTGCAGATGAGCCAAGCACTTAGAGGAACCTCTAACACCACAGCTTTCCAGTGCAGCAGGATTTGTCTTGGAAAATGTCAAGTACTGGGGAAGGGGAGTGCTGGGTGTGGAAGGTGGAGTGCAACTGATGGTGTTGTTTGTCCAACAGGAACAAAAGGAGAGCCTGGATTTCCAGAAATAGGGGGTGAGTTTCATCCTAGGTCTTCATGACACTGGCCAGCTTTGCAGAGTGGATGGTGGTGATCTACCTGCACCAGAAGTCAGGACAGGATAGGAATTAAAACAAGTTCAGAGTGACATTGAAGGATGGAGGGAGGAAATATCTCTGTTGTCTTTGCTTCTCACAGACACATGCAGCTTCTGTGGGTCTACTCTGTACTCTAGGAAAGTCATGTCCTCTGAGCACTATGTAGATGTCCTGTCCTCTGTGTGTCCTGGAGGAGGACTATCTGAGTTTTTCGGTGAGTGATTCGGTGTCCTGATTTCTAAGATGAAACCACTAGAAACAGCTGTATGGACATGTGGCTACTTCAAAGGCTGTTATACCCCCGCACTTGCAGTGGCACCTTTAGTACTTGTGGAGTTCATGTGTGTGATAGTGCTCAGATTAATTTAATCATTGGAAGAATTGAAGAAAAAGAAACAAGTTTCAGTTGCTCCATCCGTCTCCATGAGCTAAAGTTAAAGGAGAGCTACAACTTGCTCTGGCTACAACTGGGTGCTGTACGGCCACAATAACATGCCAAGGCTCAGGCAGATCAAAGCTGCTGTAATGCCTGACAGACTAGGATGCCACTGAACTGGTCCCTTGCTGCCCCAGACACTTCTCTGGGCATGTAAAACATTTGACTGATAAAGAAAAGGCCAAGGCCAGGACCATCTGCTTGCTAAGGAGGTCACAAGACAGCCTGGTACAGCTGTGTATCCATGTACCACACACAGCACACTGGGACACCTGCACCACCAGCACCACCATCTCTGATCATCTCCCCAGACTTTCCCTGCAACAGCTACTGATGCAGCTGTACACTGGGATGTCTGATAGGGACCATTCAGTCACCTGTGAATCTGAACTTTGGTCAGCAGGTATGGTTTTGGGGAGGGAAAATGTATACATAACACACACACACACACACATACATATGTATACATATATATAAATGTACATTTTCAAAAGAGTTGTGTGTTTTGGGGAGACCTCATTGTGGCCTTCCAGTACTTAAAGGGAGCTTATAAAAAGCTGGAGAGTGACTTTTTACATGGGCAGTGACAGGAAAATGGGGAATGATTTACAGCTAGAAGAGGAGAGATTTAGATTAGATATTAGGAGGAGATTCTTTATCCAGAAGGTGGTAAGACCCTGGCACAGAGAAGCTGTGGCTGCCCATCCTAGAACTGCCCAAGGCCAGGTTTGGAGGGGGCTTGGAGCAACCTGGTCTATTGGAAGGTGTCCCTGCCCCTGGGCAGGGGGTGGAATGAGATGAGCTTTAAGGTTCCTTTCAACCCAAACCAGTGGGTGATTCTGTGATTCAATTCATAGAGGATGAACTGAACACTGTCCACTGCATCAAGGGGAGCTGTCTCTCTGTGTCACTAACTCCTTTGCTGTCAACTACCCACACACTCTCTGTGCCCTGCATACATTCTGGAGCTAGGACAATTTCCTGGATCATGAGTTTCTCGTCCTTTTCAGAGCAGCTCCATCATCCAGACCCCCAAAAGTCATTGCAGATGAGACGAGTCTCAGCGCCTTAGACCATCTCTTTCTTAGAAGGTGCCCATCTCCCATGCAACATAGGGACTCAGAAGCCATGGCAGGGTCTGGTTCCCAGCAGCTCTACATTAGGATCCTGCAGTACAAAGAGCCATCTGGGTGCTGGAGGGCTCAAAGACTCAAGGCTCCCTGGATCAGTAAACACAGTATAACTCTTTCCACTTGATCTCTTTGATTTGCACAGAACCCAGGAACTGCCAAGAACTGTTGTCCAAAGGGAAGATTTTGAGTGGCTGGTACACAATCTACCCCCAAGGCTGCAATGCCACCACTGTCTTCTGTGACATGGACACGGATGGTGGGGGATGGATTGTGAGTAAGATGAGGAGAGGGAGGTTTATATGTTCCTACAGTGATTTTTGTTACGGTTGCAAAGGATGGCTCAAAAATAGAAACAAAAGGGAGGAAAACACACAGCTGAGGACAGCTGAGGTTCATGTCCCAAAGCCAGAGTGAATCCCTCTGGATGCAGGGGATTCCCCCAGGACTTGTCTCTGGAAGCAGGCTGAGTGCCGCAGACCCACTCCCTCCCTAAATCAGCAAATCATTTCCTCCTCATTACTAAGGGCATATGGAGGAGATCCCTGAAGGAGGGATTCTTGTGGAGTTTGCTCCCCAGACACCCATAGGAGTGTCCTGATGCAGGGGAAGCATTTACCATGGTGGGCGTGTCCCCCAGGTGCTGTGGATGCTTTTGAGCGAGGGATGGGCTGGTGGGGCTGAGGGTCTCTTTCAGGTTTTCCAGAGGCGCTGGGATGGGTCAGTGAACTTCCTGCGAGATTGGGATTCATACAAACGAGGCTTTGGCAACCAGCTGACAGAATTCTGGATGGGGAATGACAACATCCACTTCCTCACCTCTCTGGGTAAGGTCTGCCTCCAACCCAGGCTGGGGCCATGAGAGTCTAACCCCTGTACCACACTGGGTATTGTAGACCTCTGAGCTTCTCCTATCCATCTGAGGCTCCCACTGTTAATCCCAAGCAGGATGCAGGCTCTTGCAGCCCATTGCATACAGGAAATTGCACTCTAAGAAAAAGCAAAACTAGAAGTCAGGGAAGAGAATGAGCTGGCTGCATGATCTACCCTGGAGACAGGCCAACACATCTTCTTACTTAGACTGGTTGTAATGGCATCATCTTGTCCACACACAGGCTTGGAGTTATAGCTGTGTGCAGGACTCCTGCCCATGACCACCCAATATCGTATCTGAAAAGGTGCTTCCCTAGAAAACCATCAAATAAATCAAAATCTCTCAAGTAGTGGAAGCTCCTCTTAAATTAGCTCACAGTTCCTTAAACCCTCCACCCTGAAATCCAGTGGCATACCCGCCATCCATCCTGCACCACTGCTGTCCATCTTCTCTTCTAGGACCCTGTGAACTCCGCATTGACCTGAGAGACTTTGAGAACAACTACTATTTTGCCAAGTATGCTTCATTCAGAGTTTTAGGAGAGTCAGAGAAATACAGACTGGTTCTTGGAGACTTCCTTGGTGGAAATGCTGGTAAGTTTGAGGCAGCTCACTGGGAAAGTCTGTTTCCTAGAGCATTTCAGAAGTGTTCAGCTTGTATGCAAAGATGTATCATGCAAACTCCTTGTATCAGCTACATTTTGGGTCAATTTTTTAAAACTGGCCATGGGACCTCAGGGTACAGGGGTGGAGGGGGACACCCATCACCCAAAGAAGTGTGACCCAGAGTACTACCTACAAGCCAAATCATACGGTTTAACAGCAAATGAGCCTGGTCCTGAACAGCACCCAAACCAGCTGACCTTCCCAACAGCTCTGCAGCAGCCAGGTCAAGTTCTCCTTTTGGTTACATTGGCACGAGACATTTACCCACGAGGTTTGGCATTTCCAGGGCTGGGGTGCTGTTCAACACTTCCAGCATCAGCATTCCATCCTCTTAGTACCTGATGTTTTGGGGTTTTTTAAAAAAGTAAACAATCCTTCAAAATTCAATATTCATCATTCAAGAATGAGCGAAACCAACACCTGAGAGAGCAGTGCTCTGGGTTTATGTGGCTTTGTACACTGCAACCCTGTCTGGTAATTCAGACCTCAGCGACCATTGCAAGAGAGGTGACAGCTGTGTACCTGTGAGGAGATCTGGCCCATTTGATTCACAGGCATAGATAAATTCTCCATGTGTTTTAGCAGAGCTCAGGATACTTCTTTCGTCCAAGACAAGGAGAAATCCAAGCGGGATTTATACAATCCGCCTTGCACCTGGCAAGGGCCACTGGTGCCTGGCAGGGGTGCACAGACACATCAGGGTCCCGTTTGTGATCCCTACGGCAGTAACTGTGAATGTGTGCTCTCTGCAGGAGACTCTTTAACATACCACAGGGACATGCCATTTTCAACAACAGATCAGGACAATGACATGAGCGCCTTTAACTGTGCCACGGAATACAAGGGAGCGTGGTGGTACAATGACTGCCATTACTCCAACTTGAACGGGATGTACTGGATGGGTGCACATGGGAGCTACGCTGATGGCATCAACTGGAAGACAGGCAAAGAGTATCACTACTCCTATAAGCGAACGGAAATGAAGTTCAGGCCAGTTTAACATGGTGAGAGGGTGACTGATAAGCTCCAAGCGGTGCCACTCACCAACCAAGGGATGACACAAAACATTAATGTTGTTTGATGACAAAAATGGACCAGGAAGGATATTACAGGTTGTGCCTTCTGCCTAGAGCAGGATTTTTGAAGCCAGAAGATATGGTTGGTGGTTTGAGCTCCTGTAAGCACCAGGGTGCTTACACCCTGTCACCAGGTGACTCTCACCCTGACTCTCACTCCCACCCTGACTACCTCCAGCAGCCCCACTGATGCTGACTGAGCCCAAGCATCTTTTTCTGAAAAGTGCATTACCTTGATTTAAAGACCAAGTGATGGGTGGGGCCAGTGCACCTCAGTAAAGTTCTCTGATATTATTACCCTAAATGGTAATTACTGGTAATTTCCAGTCTAATCCATGTATATGAAGCATCCAATATACTTGCAACCTCTTCCTGTTGCACTCAAGAGCCATCCAAAAGGCACTGAATTCCTGACCTGTCCCACTCTCCCTGCAGGCTGTGATGGAGCCACAATGTAGAACAGCATGGAAAAGACTGAGCTTCCAGCACAGGGCTGTCAGCACTACCAGCTTCCCCCTTCCCTCCCCAAGTGCTCCAGGACCTCAGATGGGACCTCAGCTCCTGGAACCACAGCAGAGTTGCTCAGCACTTCCCACCAGGACGCAGCTGGGCCCAGAGCCAGCTTTAGCCACTCTTCCAGGGCATGTTTCTGGATCTCATTAGCTGCTGTGGACCAAGAGCTGCATGCAAAACAGTCTGTTCAGCAGCATGTGTGCTACCAAGACACTAGAGCAGCTCCAAGTCAAGCCTTGCACATGTGGACATCATGTATAGTGCCAGTATCTTCCATTTCACCTTGTTTCCAGTAGCATTTGAGGGTGGGCTATCTGCTGGTGGGTGGATGCAGTTCATCCAGTTCATATACTGTATTTGACTATTAGCAGAACTGGGTCTCTTCTTCCTGCGCTTGTGCCGCTGGACTCCTAGCCACAGCTGACACAGGAGGGCCGAGTGCTCTTCACTGCAGGGACAGACAGAGACAAGTGGAAATAGAGTATTTCTTTGTGTCATGTTCCTAATGGTCCCAGGTTTATATCACTACATATTGCACAAATAGGTAGGAAGGGCAGCTCCAGCCCTACAAGACTGAATCCAAACCTTGTGGGTGAGAAAAGTGAGGAGGTCACTCAGCCCACCACAGCAGGTCAACAGTGTGCTAAAAAATAAACCTGAGGGTTTGTACCTCCCCACTCACTAGGTCCTGTCTCAGTTAAGTTTTTCAGTTACACAAGAAAGTGTGTGTCTGAGCAGAGAGGTGCAGAGCCACAGTCTGTCACCTCTGCTCGGTGTTGGTCCAGAGAGCAGGGGTGGCCAACAGAGGCAGCCTCACGCTGGCCAGGCTCTGTGCAGCCTAGCCCCAGCTTCCTGCAGCAGCTTGCCCTGCTGAGCAGTGCAGCCACATCGCTCCTCAGTGAACTGCCACATTGTTACAGTGCCTCCAAACCTGACCTCCTGAAGAATCTTATCGGGAGGCGGGTGCTGTAACACTACTTTGTGCAGCTTTTGGCAAGCCTGCACGTGGGCTGACGTTACCATTTGGTCACCTGGCTGGCACAACCTGCATGATGCCTCCAACACACAAGGCTCAGCACTGTGCCACTCCCAGCTCCCTGCACTCCACAGGGACATTGCTTCTCTGTCCCTCCAGTGCCATCATGCTGAGCTCTGGCTCAAGGCAGCAGCTAGCACTGCCCCAGAAACATCCACCCAGCACTTTACAGGGATAGCAGCTGCAAAAGACAAGGTCAAACCTTTCTTCTGATGTCCACCACGCCAAACCAAAGACTATGGCAAAGTTCTCCCAGTCAGACATTGCAGCCTTTCACATTACAGTCTCACTGAAACAAGACACCTGTCCCACAGTGTTCTCCTGGGCTACACCAGTTCTGCAATCCTGAAGAAATACAGCTGTTGCTTGAAGGCAAGGCCTCACCTTCCCCTGCTTCAGCTGCCCCTGCCTTCCCTCCTGGGCTGACACAGACCTCTGCACGGACTCCCTTGTGAGCAATACCCGAAGACCAATCCCTCAGAAAATTAATTCAACAAGAGAAAAGCAGACCTCCTTTTCGGCTGGCTCAGCTCCCTGGTCCTGCTTTTTACACAACAGCACGAACCTGTGCCTGAGAGGGACCACAACAAACACCTGATCGGGAAGGTGATGCCCCCTTCTCCTAGCTCTGACCTAAGCGTACACAGGATGGCGTGACCAGGTAACCTTTGCCTCACTGCAGTTACAAGACCAGCTTCCCACATCTGCTGCCTTTTTAGCCTCTGCAGTACACACTGGCCCGGTCCCCTCCGCCCTCGGCAGGCGAGGCGAGGCGAGGCGAGGNCGGTGTGGCGCTCGCGTGGTCACGTGAAGGGACGCTGGGTCACCACGTGATCCCGAAACTGCGGTCATGTGAGTGGTGCCCGCGCGGGACTGCTCTCTGTCTGGTGCGCGCGGAGCGGCTGTCATGGGGTCGGTGTTGTTGCTCCCGCTCCCGCTGCTGCTCCCGCTGCTGCTCTCGCTGCTGCTGTCCGCCCGCGCCGCTCCCGGTGAGTGTCTCGGGCCGGACCCCTCTGCCTGACCTCCTCCTTCCCGGGCCAGAGCCCCGGCCCTGCCACGGACGGGATCCTCAGCTAGCTTTCCCGGGCCGCGGGCGGGACCCCGAATCGGCCTCGCTGGGCCAGAGCCCTCAGCCAGCCTGGGAGCACCGGGTGGGCGCTCCGAGTTCCGTGGGCCCCGGTTCCTAGGCTGGGTTATGCCGTACCGGGTGACGACGCCTGTTGTCGGTTTCCCCTCTGCTGATGATGCCCTCTCTTCAGCTGCCCGGGTCGTGCGGCCCGGCCTGGAGGAGCGCCTCTTCCCGCAGTTGCGGGACCACTTCAGCTTCGAGACCTGCGGCAACGAGACCTTCCCGCAGCGGTACCTGGTGTCGGGTAGGTCCCGTGGGTGCTGTGGCTTGGGGCTGGATTCCTTTCTGCTTAAGCTTTAATTGCCTCTGTCCCGAGGCAGAGCAAGAGCTAGAGTAGCACTGGGCAGCCAAGAATCAGTGTGAGCAAGGAGCCAACCCTATACGAGCCAAGCATTCCCCCAGCATTGTCTATATCCTCTCCTCCTTTTCCTTTTCATCTGCTTTTTACAGAAGCATGTATTGATAGGACAAGGGGGGGTGGCTTTAAATTGAAAGAGAATATGCTTAGATTGCATATTAGGAAGGAATTCTTCCCTATGAGGGTGGTGAGGCCCTGGCACAGGTTACGGAGAGAAGCTATGGCTGCCCCATCCCTGGAAGTGTCCAACGCCAGGTTGGACAGGGTTTGGAGCAAGGTTGGGATAGTGGAAGGTGTCCCTGCTCATGGCAGAGGGGTGGGACAGATGGGCTTTAAGGCCCTTTCCGGCACAAACCAGTCTGGGATTCAGTCCTTGCTTTCTGTTTGTTCTGGCTGTGTGGTGCAGGGGGGATTGTGGGGACTGGCCTCTCTGGAGCAAGAGTAGACTAGAAGCAGGAGCTGTGTTAGGCTTGCACCAGAGCTGGCTCTGTGTGTATGTCTCCAGTTGACCCCAGCATCTCTTAAAAGTGCAACTCTGTGCTCTGAAGGCATCAGTAAAAACAAATAGTGACTGTAATCTTGCGCTCTGTACTGATGATTTTTAGGAGTGAAGGTAACTCTTCTTGGGTCAGTGGTTTGTGTTACTTAAAATCGTGCAACTGTAGATAGCTTGATCCGTGCCAAACAGTGAGCAGTGCCAGCAAGGAGCCAGCTGTGTCTTCCTTCTGTGTCACTGACAGTAAAAGAGAAAAGGCCTTTCTAAACAGCACGTGACTAAAAAGACAGTGATGTCCATAACCAGTGTCACATGTTTTTCAACCTGGCCTATACAGAGGAATTGGGGAGCAATTTGCAGGGAGAGAGCAAAGGTGGACTTGAAAATAGCAACAGACCTGAGCACTGCCCAGCTTGGTGCCCACCTGCTGCTGCCTCCCAGCTGCTTTGGGGTCTTCAGATGCTGCAGCTCGCCTTCACATCGGCTGTTGCTCTGCAGCTTATTCAGCACCTATGCCAAGTTGTGTGTTTTACCAGGCATGAATTCATGGATCAGTTCAACCCAAAGATATGGACACACCAGTGAATTTTGAGAGCATACCCAAGGCTGAGATTTCGCTGATTAAGTGGCCCTTTTGAGCAGAATGTTAGGATTACACAGTTTAAAGCATTGTGCAACTTTTATTTGTTTTCTTTTAAAGTGTTATGTTCTATCTGCGAGTCCTGGGCAGAGCTGAATAATATTTGTGAGGAGCAAAATATTAACATTGTGGTTCTGCTGGCATATAGAGAGTTTCTTACTCAAAATTCCTATAATTCCATTTCCCTGTACTTTTTTTTGTGCAATATGAGACTTTTCAGATTATCAGCAAGAAAATGAAGACTAATTTCACAACAGGGAATCTGATACTCTTCAGTTTAGCTGGCAATTCCCCAGGACTTCAATCTAAAACCAGATACCTTTCTAAGGAGCCCATGTGATTTGTTTTTGGCTCCTGTGATGTTTACTCCTGTTTACTCCAGGAGCCATGAAGCATATCAGGAGAAGAGCCAGAGGAAAGAGAACACTGAGTACCCCGGTTACCTACCCAATACCCAAAGCAAATGCAGCATAGAGAGTCAGTTGGCCTCTTTGTTAGTGAAGAGGAGCAGTTTCACTAATGAGAGGTTTCAAATCCCATTCCAAGCCAAATCTGGCTTTGGCAATTCTGTGCTGAGAATGCCAAGAATTAAATTTGGGCCTCTCTGTTCATGGAAACAGCCTCATGTGACAGCAACATCCGTGGGACAACTGCTGTGGAGGGTCCCTTTGGATGATGTGTTGACATCAACACTTAACTGATGGTCTGAGGTTTGTCACTGAAGAAGACTATTTATTATCCCTCCTAATTCCTGTGTAATTTATAACTAAGCTAAAATCAAATGTTTGTTAAAGTCAGCAAGCATTAGAGCAACTGTTTGTTAAATAAGCCGGTGTTGGCATCACGGCTCAGTTTGTCCTGCCAGACTCAATTTGCCTTCAGTTATGAACTGACCTGAGGATAAAGCACATCATCTTCATATATCATCACCATATATGTTGGGTTCTTCCCCCTGGTTC